>CALNHX010002631.1:106794-172554 GCA_940337035.1 Agriotes lineatus
AAACAGTTAAGTTGGTTATTAAATAAATAGCCGTGTTTATTTGATTGTGCATTATGAAAAAGACCCATTTTCAGAAAAAAATTAGTAAGCATCTGGTATTTTTCATTTTTATGTGCCTTGCAAGGATTTGTTTGATGGAGTATTGTACTCCAGGCACCCGTGATTTGGTCTAAGCCAAAATTTAAAATTGGTAATTTTTTAAATATTTATATCCCTAATGGCATTAGGAATGATTATCAAAAAAATTCTCTACCCAAGTAGTGATGCACATACCCGTAGTCTCAAAAAATACCCCTGAGACTGGTAGTAGCACTGGTTTTTGGCTATTAACTACGAAAGGGTGCATCGGAGAAGAAAATTGAATAGGGATGAAAATATTGGAAATACAAGTTTCAATAACGTCTGTCATGTGTAATCTGCAGCAAGAGTGCAAATAAGTTTGAGCCTACAGCACGAAATGTGCTCGCTCGTTTAGTTTCTGGTCAATATCGCAAAACAGGAGTTTTCGATAAAAATGGATAGAAGGAAATTTGTAGAGCACATTTCTTTACAACAGGCGTAATCAACCTGAGGCCCGCGGGCCGCATGCGGCCCGCCAAGCTTTTATGTGTGGCCCAAAACCCTCATTATCAGGAACGTACTTTTGTAAACATCTGATAATGCAAGTTTTTAAAAGTTTGGGATGCGCGATAACAATGTGCCAGTCACCAAGATAGGGTGGGCGACACCTAGTATTTTGGAAGAAATGAACAGTAATTGTAGCGATCTTCTTTTACATACCTCGGTGCCATGGCTAAGCAGAGTAAAAGTTCTGGATCGGTTTTTTTCTTTACCACAAGACATTATTTTGTTTTTACAACAAAATAATAAAGTTTATAGTGAACTTGAAAATGGTTGATGATGGTGTCGTTTAGCTTTTCTATGCGACAAATATTACGAGGAAATACATAACCAAGTACTGCATAATTTTACAATTGTAACAAAAACTAAACAAGATGGTATTGACATTTCTCGATAAAACTATACAATAATTTCAAATTGTTTAGCTGCCTGATCTAAAGTATCAATATATAACAAACTACTACTTTGTAAGCAGATACTAAAATTTGTCAGGATATACTGTATTCAACTATGGAGATGTAGAAAACAAAGTAGATCATACAACGATTCTAGAATAAAATGCTCCGGAACATCATGATGACCTGATAATGAAATCGGTGATTTGTGAAATACTAAATACAGAAACTTCAAGAAAGACTTCACAATCATGAAAACGTTAAAACCACGCAGCTCCTTTAACAGGAACATGGCACATAGGTAGTGCTTGTGTAAGTGCGCAAGAAACGTGTGTTATAGTCAAAATTATACCCATTCGGAGTCACGTGACTTTTGTCTGTCTCTGTTTATCTTTAGTAAAATAGATGAAATGGAAGAAATTTGAAAAAAAGGCATGTCGATTCATAAAATTAATTTTAAAAATTTGACGTTTCTAATCTGTCAGATTATATTTTTCGTGTAAGTTATTGAGATAAGGGTAATAAAACCTAAAATTGTTGAGCCGAAAACTGGAAATTAAAAGAAACCATCGGACATGCGGTATAACGAGCAGTCACAACAATTAATTTGAATATTATGCGTTTTTTTTAATGAAGAGTACAATATTAATAATAGTAAATCAACAGTTTCACCCTCCAACGCTGTTCACCGTGCTTCTCTTGCGTTAAATATCTCGGAGAGCACAATTTACCGAAAATATGAGCCAGAAAGTGAAGAATGCAAAAACGGAAGTCGACGAAGCAGTCAAGACACTGTATATAAAATGTATGTAGCTAAAGAATTTCTAACCATAAAAAATCTAAAAAATGCTTGGTTGAAGAATCTGGAGATTTTTCACATTCAGTTTCTTCCCTAAATAGATTGTGCAAGGAAATAGGCTTCAAATGGCAATGTTCTATAACAGAATATGCATGCACAGAAATTGACTTAAAATTTGCTATACGCAGCAGGTTTTTAATGTAGCAGCTGACATATCTTTATTATATTTACATTTTACGACATGTTATGTTTTCTTTAACCTGTAAATTCAGTTTGATTTCATATAAGAGAATAAACCCGTAGCAACCTTGTTTTAGAAATTGGCATATGTCAGGATAGCCTACAAAACGGAATGTCATTTATTTCCCTAAAATTGCATTTTTAAGAATCGACATACGTAAAATTACTAGATTATCACGTGACTCCGAATGGGTATAAATTTGACTATACCTTATTTATCAGAAACTAAAAGACTGCTAACTACTACATTAGGCACAAAATCGTCTGATTATAAGTGTATATTGCCTATATATATTGTCTGAGGTACAAAATGCGATAGCAAATATTCTTAAATTAAAATGTATATTTCTCTTATCTATAATAATTATAAATCCTATACTGAAGATTTCAAATGCAAGGCCCAAAATTATGTTTCCTAACACATAAGCATAATGACGAAGCGACCCAGTCTGACCGTTTTTAAAACCCCTGTGGTGCAGTAGGTAGAGTGACAGGTTTGCAATAAGCACTGGATTCGAATCCGTGGAAAGGCGTAACTTTTTCCGCAGTCCACTGGATCGATACTAAATCTAAGGTTGGCATAATATTAAGAGATATTTAATCTCGATAATCCAGACTTGCAGCCAAATTTGCTTAATTCCTTGCTTTAAAAGAAAAAGCTTTTCATATATACAATTGTTAAAAAAATCAATAGAGTACCATTTCTGAAAGCAGCTTGTCACAGCAACAAATGATAATTTTCAGGAAAATTATAAAATACGTTTCAAACTAGGAAATAACTGCTATGTAGGGTATTTTAAATCCTAGCAATAATAATCATTATGCCAAGTTGTCATTTATATACTTTTTTCTAGTGCGATGTTTTAAGGCACGATTGTCGCCAAAAAGTCGTAATCCCGATGTAAACTCAACTTTTAGAATAGTACCTTAATAAGTTATGCATTTCAAGTAACTGTCACATTGTTCCCTGTCATCAACGTCGAAAATCAGTTATTTGAAAACATGTCCCGTCATTTGAATGATTTCGAAAAAGGAACAACTATCGATAGGCTCACGAGAGGAATGCCAGTGAGAGAGATTACCATTCAGGTTAATATACAGGGTGCCCGAATTTCGTAGGGACAACATGGGTAACTTTTGTATTTGAAGAGATAGAGAGATGGTTCAATAAGCAAAAAGGTGGGGGTTTGAGAGCTCATTAAGAATGCATCTTCACATTTTACTTGTCATGGCCCACTTGTCTAAAAAAAAAAACAAAATCCCCTAATTTCTTTTATATGCCATAACTTTTTTGTTACTTAAGGTATTGAGATGCGATTTTACTAATTTGCATGGTAATTTAAATACATTTATTGGCACTTAATAAAACCAATTTTATTTGTGCACATTTTTAGTAATCTAACCTAGCCTCAAAATTTTAAATTGGTACCGTGCAATTTTTTTGGCCCTTCTAAGAGAGGAATTTTTTCTGAATGCAATGATGTATTACATGATATGGAAACTTCTTTAAAATTTTGAAAAACTGAGCTTATTCTTTTTACAGGCAGAAATCACTAGTGCCCTGATCACAATAACTTTGTTTTTTGTTTATCACGTTATCTGTGAAATTATGTTTCGAAACAAAAAGCAGGCTTATCATCATACGTGCCTTCCAGTAGTGTCAGTGTGTTCCGTATGTTTGACGTGTAAGTCCTACGTTCTTGTAGCACTTGATATAAGCACAAAATACATCATATTTAAAAATTTTCCATTATAAGTTGAAGTAATAACACTCACACTACTGACAGGCACGTATGATGATCATATATATAATACACATATATTGCTAGTAGAGCCTCGGAACGCCCGAAAACATTACGGCGCCGACATAGTTACTTCGACACGAAGTGTACGAAGTATTGAAATTCCCTCATATCGAAAACCACTCTGAGTCAAGTATCTCTAAAATTCGAGCGAATCGACTAATGAACCCACTATATCAAATCTCCGTCTCGGCGGTGCCGATCTTTTGGTGAAGATCCCAGCCCACTAGATCAATCCGCCGTATTGGGGGGTGCCTAAACGTGCTGTGCGGGGGATGTATGTTCGTATGTGTACACGATTCCGGTCGCCAGGAACCTTCCTGAAGTCTTGAATCGTTTTCATACGATAGGTCCTCCGAAAATGAAGGCAACATCATCTTTTGAGCTATGGTCGTCGGCAAAAAAATTTTTTTTTGTTTTTTTTTATAAATAACTGGTTCATAGCATTTCATTGTATTAGCGAAACGGAGTGATGCTGAGTATCGAAGTATTCTTGGAAAGCACGGAAGGGCGCTTTTCTTGGGTGGGGGTACCGTATATTTTCACTTAGAGACCCTGTATATTACTCTAGTTTCACTTAGAGTATAACGCGTCTCGTGCGCATGCGTGAGAATTCGAACTTCGCCTTTAGAAGCGAATTTTAAACTTGACCACTTCCCCATTGGGCGGACGACGACGCCGCCGCGCTTACGCACAGTTCACCATTATACATTGAAGAGTTGGTTGTCTGTCTCACTTCGTTCGTGAGTTTCCCACTCATAGCCGCTAGCAATATAGTAAGTATTAGATATATGATCATGATAAGCCTGCTTTTTGTTTCGAAACATAATTTCACAGATAACGTGATAAACAAAAAAAAAGTTATTGTGATCATGTGTGCACTAGTGATTTCTGCCTGTAAAAAGAATAAGCTCAGTTTTTCAAAATTTTGAAAAAGTTTCCATATCATGGAATACATCATTGCATTCAGAAAAAAATTCTCTCTTAAAAGGGCCAAAAAAATGTACGGTACCAATTTAAATTTTGAGGTTAGGTTAGATTACTAAAAATTTACACAAATAAAATTGGTTTTATTAAGTGCCAATAAAAGTATTTAAATTACCATGCAAATTAGTTCAAATTGTATCTCAATATCTTAAGTAACAAAAAAGTTACGGCATATAAAAGAAATTAGGAGATTTTGTTTTTTTTAAATTTTAGACAAGTGGGCCATGACATCATCATCATCATCATCAAGCAGCCCGTTCTGTCCACTGTTGGACATAGGCCTCCCTCATGTGTCTCCACTCCTTTCTGTCCTGACCAGCTTGGATCCAGTTGTTTGTAATCCTTTTCAGATCGTCGGTCCAACGCGTCGGCGGTCTGCCTCTACTTCGTTTGTCGGCGCGTGGTCTCCATTCCAGTAGCTTTTTCGTCCACCTTTCGTCGTTCATTCGGGCTACGTGGCCAGCCCAGTTCCACTTGAGAATAGATATTCTTTCGATGACATCCTCTACTCCAGTTCTTAGGCGTAAGTCCTCGTTTTTAATATGGTCTCGTAGGGATATGCCAAGCATTGATCTCTCCATTTTTCGTTGTGCGATTTTGAGTTTTCGTGCAGATGTGTTCGTTAGTGTTAGAGTTTCTGCACCGTATGTGAGGACGGGCAAAACGCACTGGTCGTATACTTTTCTTTTCAAACAAGTCGGAAGTTTACTCTTAAATATTTCACTTAGTTTTCCGTATGCTGCCCATGCTATGTTGATCCTCCTTTTCAGTTCGCAAGTCTGGTTATCTCTAGAGATCCTGATCTCGTGGCCCAGATATATATATTTGTCCACTAGTTCGACTTCTGCGTTTCCAATGTTAATGTGTTTGCTGGGAACCAAGTTTGTCATAAGCTTTGTTTTAGACAGGTTTATTTTTAGACCCACCTCTGAGCATACATTTTGAAGGTCGTATAACATTTGTTTTACTTCCCCGAGATTGTCAGTTATTAAGACTATGTCATCTGCAAAGCGTAGATGGTTGAGTTTTTGACCGTCTATGGTAATTCCTTTTGTGTCCCAATCAAGTTTTTGAAGGCATATTCCAGAACCGTTATAAACAGTTTTGGAGACATGGTGTCCCCCTGTCTCACTCCTCTTCCAATTTTGATAACGTTACTGTTTTCGTGTAGTCTGACCTGCATTGTGGCATTCTCATATATATTATAGATCAATTTCGAGTATCTATAGTCGATTCGGCATTCTCTCAAGGATTTTACTATAGCGTTTAATTCGATTGTATCGAAAGCCTTATGGAAGTCGACAAACAGGAGGACTAGTGGTCTATTGTATTCTACAGTCTTCTCGATTAGGGTTTTAATGCTTTGTAGATGATCGTTTGTTCCGAATCCGGAGCGAAATCCGGCTTGCTCTTTTGGTTGGTACAACTCAAACTTTGCCTCCATTCTTGATGTTATTATTCTCGTGAAAAGCTTATAGACGTGACTTAGGAGAGTTATGGAACGATAATTTTCGAGATCTGTCTTGTCGCCTTTTTTATGCAGTAGAATTGTGACTGCTTGGTGCCACTTGCTTGGTATATTGCCGTTGTGCAGACATAGGTTGAACAGGGTTTGCAATTTCGTCAGTAGGATCGGGCCTCCGACCTTTATTCCCTCTGCGGCTACATTGTCTTCGCCGGGTGATTTATTGTTTTTCATTTTCCTCAGTGCCATTTTGATTTCGTCGATAGTTATGTCTGGTAGCTCTTCCGATCCTTGGTTTATAACGCCACTTTTTGATGTTAAAGTGGTTGGATCTAGATTGTCCTTTTTTCGACTTTTATACAGTTCGCAATAGAATTTTTCTACAATCTGTAGGATTTCCTCCCTATTTGATGTGTTTCCTTGTTTGTTCTGAGCTTGATTATTTGTTTTGTTCCTACGTTTAGGTTTCCGCGTAAGACTTTCATACTTTTGTTTTCTTCTATTGCTTGTTGAATCTTCATGCTCCGATAGTTTCTGATATCGCGTCTTATTGTTTTTGATATACTTTTGTTTATTTCTCTTAATTCTTCGTTGGTAGTTGTTCCGCTCTGTCTCATTTGACTTCTTTCTTGAATTAGGTTTTTTGCAAACTGACTGATTTTTTCTTCTTTTTTAGTTTTAGGGCAGTGCATGTCTTGGCTTTTCTGCAGAGCTTCTATTATAGTGTCGTTTATATCATCAATATTTTCCTCGGGATTGTGGTTGTCTTCTAATAGTCGGGAAACGTGTTCTGAGAATTTTTCAAGGTCTGATGGGGGTTTCCATGTTCGTTTGGTTGCTTTCTTAACTAGTTTGTACCTTTCTTTGTTAAGCTCTATCTGAAGAGTAGCCCTTACCATTTTATGATCACTTCCTGTTCTACATTTATTTAGTACTGTTACGTTTCTAAATATTTGCTTTTTATCTGCGATTATGTAATCGATCTCGTTTCGAGTTTGACCGTCTGGGCTTTCCCATGTCCATCTTCTATTTGGTTTTTTATAGAAGAAACTATTCATTTGATATAAGTTGTTTTCCAAGAGGAAGCCCAGCATTGTTTCGCCTCGAGGATTTCTGCCTTCCGATCCGAATTTGCCCAAAGCTGTCTCAGTGTTGTTTGATTTCAGGCCAATTTTGGCGTTGAAATCCCCGCAGAGTATAGTGAAATATGCCTGTGTATCGTTTAAGGCTAGTGATACGTCCTCATAAAATATGTCCACTTCTTCGTCCGTATGAGCCGAAGTTGGCGCGTATACCTGTATGATCTTGATGGTATATCTTGTATTTAGTTTTAATGTTAGATAGGCTACTACCCTACTGGAGATTTTTTTGACGGATATAATGCTGTCAGTGTGGCGTTTGTGAATAAGGAAGCCAATTCCTCCTTCGGATTTATCTTCTTCGCCTGCATGGTAGAAGTAGTGCCCGGATTTTAATTTTATTAAGCTCTCGCCGCGCCTTCTTACTTCGCTTATTCCGACGATATCCCATTTAATTTTTTCTATTTCTATTTTCAATTCTTCGAGCCTTTCTTCCGATAGTAGTGAGCGTGCATTATATGTTATAATTTCTAATTTCTTGGCGTTCTTTTGCTTTATTTGTTTATTTGGTCTCTTAGTGTCGGGTGGTAACAGCGAGTTTTTGCCTCCCCCAGAATCCGCGAGGCAGACCTTCTTCAAGGTGTGGGAGTTGACATTTAATGCTCTACCCACCTGGGGTACTCTTTCCATTTTCTTGAAACTCGCCATGGTGATGAGGGGTTTAAAGCCGTAATCTTCCACGCTGGCTAAGCGGGTTGGAAGATGGTATGGGAGGGGTGTCGGATTTGGAGTGTGTAGGGGAGGATAATACTAGGTATGGGACTTGGTTTCTTCCCTATGTTGAGAGGAGAGAGAAGAAACTAAGGCTCGCGTAGGCAGGGTCGCTTCCCTGAAGTAGACCTAACCTCCACCGGGATCGCAGAGGTGTGTCTACCCGCAAGCGTGCTCATAGATAAATGATAGCGTGCAAAGCTAAAGTTGTCTTTCTTAGTATGTGTCATATTGATGAATCTAGTGGCTTGTCAGTTTGACATTTTGAATAAATGGTAAATTTCTAGTTATTTACAAGTGAGGAACAAATAAAATATTTAACTATACACGCAAGGTAACAGGTTTTACTGACTCAAGAAGGTGACTGGCGAGCCGCAGGCGAGCCAATTATATCCTTCTATTCGCCAGTAAAAACCCTCCAACATTACCAAGCTAGTAATGTTAATAGCTATTTAAGTAACAAGGAATGTAAGGACCTATTAACATTTGAGGTAGGCAAGTACAAGCCAAGACGAAGTCGCGGCTTGTTGCCTGCCGAAAATGTGAATAGGCGATACATTCTGAGTTATCTTATTATATTTTTCCCGCTGCTTATTATTTTCCTAGATTTTTGGAAAAATCGTTTGGTTTGTAACCTGTCACCAAGATTAGTTTTCGTGAGTCGTGTTACCTGTGAGTGTTACATGTCACATAAACACTTGCAATTTATAAACAAAACCTCTAAATCTGCATCTTGCATTGCTAATTTTATTATCCTAGGAACTTAGAAAATAATATTAAGTTCCGTTGTCAAGAAAAATTAGCAAACAAATATAATCACGGACTTACACGTTTTGTTACTAAGGCTGTATCACTGACTTACATGATCAGCAGCGGGAAAATACTATTATATGACATGGCAATGAAGTGACAGTTTAGCATCATCAATCAAGCAGCATAATGTCACATTTTACTGACGTTTGAAGAAAATAGCTGTCTATGCAACAAGTGCTAAAAGTTGAGGTTTATGCAGGAGACATGAAAATTATAAAACAAAGTCGAAGGCTGAGTTTCATAACATGTCTCATGCATAAACCACTTTTAGCACGAGTTGCATACAATACTTTTTCTACGATCTTAGATTTATTGTTATTAATCCATAAATGTCGATTTAAGAAAGGTTTGCATCTACGACAGTTATAATTTATGTCATAATAAACAGATGGCTTTGACGCGCAGGTGAATGTTTGTCGAGCCAGTACTGTCAAAGTCAGTTATCAACGGTACTACATATCTGACTGTATTCATTACATAACGCTTTAATTATTTAAAAAACACTTTACCTCTAACGCGAGAAGTAACTAGAATAACTTTACAATATCACTTCCAGTGCGAAATTGTAGTTCTAGAACCTCACTTCACTTTATAACACATGTGCTAAAGGTAAACAGCTGATTTCTTTAAACACGCCAAATTATAAAACGTCACTTATAGTGAAAAAAGCTAGCGCTAAAAGGCCTACTTTTAGTGGTGGTCGTAGAAAAACACATTTATTGTTGTAGTTATTCGGCACCAGGCATGTAAATAAAATTTCCGAAAGGTTTAAATTTAAATAGTCAGCTGTTTAACAATAACTAATGTTACGAGAATTACCTTGCGTGAGGTACCCGAGCGTAAGTAATTTAATGATAATTGAGGATGCAACAGTTATAATGCCCAAAGTGTTCTAGTTCATGATACAGCGAACAATGCTGCCACAATATTGTCTAATTAATGTATTCAAACAATCAATAGCTTAACATAGGACTACGAAAACAATATGTGTTTGTGATAACTAGAGTCCGGATAGATTTAATGATAACACAATAAATTCACAAAACTGCAATGGTTGTCCAAACAAAATTTTTAATTAAAGAGCATAAATCACATGTAAACTTACAAAAGTTTTTATAAAATTTGGTTATCCCTAGAGATAACTGCGGAATTTGCGGACGTATTTCTACCTGTGCAGTTGACCAGGTGAAGCGTGACTATCATTGTATAGTATTACAGCAACAAAGCCATGCTTGATGCCAGGGCCGTCTTAAGCAGGGGTGCAAGGGGCACTGCAGCCGGGCGGCAGGGCTTCTGAGGCTGCCGTTAGGCTTTCGGCACATAACTGTTTTTGTTCCAATTCGAACTTTACAGTTCTTCCATATCTTCAGCCGATGTTTTAAAATATGAGAGACACTGTGTTAATAATCTGCCTAGAGCAGGAGCAAAAGGCTGAGAACACTAATTAGTTCTTAGTTGTTAATGTAGTCGCCACTTAACTCTACACATTTGAAATTTCTTTAGCACAGAAACATTTTTTCTCTTCAGCAAAACTGCTAACAAATCGTTCTACATCAGAAAAAATCGACGACCTCGTAAGTTTTTCTTTAAGCCTCAACCGATATCGTGGTGTGTTTCAACACCTCAGCACCTTTATTATTATTAAAATTACGTATCTATAGTTACTTACAACTTTCTTCTTCCAGATATTGTGCTAACTTAGGTAAAACCACACACCATTAATAGCTATTTGTGCAACAAGTGCTAAAACTGAAGGTTTATGCACGAGACATGAAAATTATCAAACGAAGCTGAAGGCTAAGTTTCATAACATGTCGAGTGCAATAACACTTTTAGCACGAGATTGCATACATTATTTTTTCTATGACCATAAATTTACTGTTATTAATCCATAAATGTCGATTTAACAAAGGTGTGCGTTTATAACAGTTATAATTTATGTCAGTAGGTGCATTTAATCAAATCCAAAAATCGCAGCAACACATGAATTATATACATAAGCCATGAAGACTAAAGAGACAGCAGCTTAGGTTTGTAGGACAATTGAGTAACAAATAAATAAACTATAAATAGGAATCAACTTTCAAGTATTTAAGTCACAAAATAACTAATTTTAGCTCGGGTTACAACTGAGGATCACCAATTGTAATATAGCATTTTTGACATATGTGCACGACGCCAATGGGAAGCGGTGGAAGTAAGTTTTAGGTATATATTTATTTCAGCAATTTTGAAACGATTAATCACTCTCTCTTTATAGCTATTAATTGATTGAATGAAAGGAGTAACTAAACAATCTTCAATTTGAATTTCTATGGCCTTTGCAATAACTGATTATAGTTGCGGCATCTGCCTATGTCGATAAAAAACGCTGAGAAGTGCATGTACTCACAATTTGATTCGTTGTAATGTCCAGCGATCGTGAGTGGGGAAAATCCTAATATGTTGCATCTTGACATTCTTGACCAAAGAATAATTCTGGTCGGATTTGGCTGCATAATCCCTAGAATCCTAGGACGCCACTACCAAAGAGAGCAGATAACTGCGGCAAAAATGAGACCAAGGTATTCTGGAATTTCTGGCCAGCTTGCACGTAGAAGCAAAAAATGGGAGGCCCTGTAATTGTTTAGCAACTGTGGAATAACCCTTAAGGAAACCGCATGGGGTCCGGCCTAAATAGTGAAATTAGTATGCGAAATTAAACTAGACGAGGCATTTTTACCAAACCTGTTTACGGCCGTTTGTACAGAAAACAACACTGCTAGCCGTTTTCGTCTATGGAAGCCGCATGGGAACTAGCCTAAATATCGAAATTAGTATGCAAATATTAAGTAGAACAGGAATTCTGTTTGCGGCCGTTAGCGAAGAAACAACGCTCTGGCTGTTTTCGTTTGTTTAAAAAAAGAGCAATCCCGGCCTGCTTAACTTTAGATCCGCGAAGCGCCCTTCGTGAAAAGTCAATAATTGAGCAATTCGACTGTGATCATCTACTTAGAAATCGGAAGCACAGCGAGCTGGCCTTTACCAGAAAAGCTTGCAGGTGTCTGATCTCTAATGTCAGGCGCTTTATGCGAGAACCCTGAATTCCTTTGCTACATTATTTAAATAAAAGGTGGTCCGAAAAGAGGCCAATTGCTATAACGCTCTACTAAAACGGTGCCTTACACAACAACGATACCATACCAGTTACACTGCCTTTTTCTTTTGTCGTTGGTTATCGGTATACCCGGTTATCTAACCGAAAATGAATTTGAACGGCCTGCTACTAACTTCGGTGATAATGCACAAGATTGTGATATCAGTGACAATATTATTATTATTATTATTATAAAGATTTTGTTCTCCTTTTCTTTCAGCCTTGCAGCTCATTGCCATTACACCCCACGATACCAGTTACGTTCGGTAAAAGAACGATGCCTATTGAAGGTTACATTTCTGAATAAATAATAGTCGCAGGTATATTAGATGTTTACGCTTCATGACACAGATTGGTCATTCTGCACTTGTGAAGAATCAGAACCTCTTTCAAACAAATGTTAACTCCTCCTATACAGCACGATATAGTTCCTCAAGTGATATAGAATAGGCATTTGCGGTGATTCTTTTACCTTCCTTCATACAATCAATTTAAATAATATCCTGATGGCCCATGAACGCCATAAGCTGGCCTGTAGACACTTGTGCTTGATTTTTGTTACTCCAATTAACCTTATAAACCCACTACATTGATTGCTGCTTGGTCTCAGAACTACAATAATGAACCCAGGTTTCATCTCCTGCCACTATTTTCCACATGTCTCGATATATTTTTCAGTAAATCCAAATTCCTTGAAGAATTCTCTCGACGATACTTCTGTTCAGGAGTCACAAATCGTGGCTGACACCTTTCTCATTCCAAGCTTTTCAAACAATACCAACACACTTGGTTTGCACATCCTCGACGCCACAAACGGCGATTTTTTTCAAGAAGCATCGACTCTACCTTTCTGCACACCTCAGAATTCGTTCCAGTTGTCGGCTGTCTTGGTTTTGGATCGTCTTCTGTCGATTCACAACTGCAACGGAACCGTCTTTACCAGTATCTTATTTAATATAGGCTTGATCTATTCTTATCATACCCTGCCACTATCCTCTCATGTATAATTTTGGGTGGCTTTTCAAAATTAGGAATTTTATTAGGCTTGAGTGCTCAAATTTAATTAAACATATGACATAATGGAAACAAAATGTACAATAACTATTAAAATATAGTGTATTAGTACGATACAAAAACGTTTGGTGACATATCCCTTTATTCTCACGGCTGGGAAGATTATTATCTAGTGTGATCGAAAATAAGATTAATAAACTATATCTAGGAAAAAATGACGTACGTATCTGCCTGCATTTGAAACATTTGCACTACTTAATATCGACCATACACCATTGATTGTGTGATCATCTTTACAGTACCTTTATAGAAAGCACCGTATTTGATTCTGTCAAATTAATCTGGCATAAAGTGACGATTGTATTAATTAGTATTAATCAAAATTATTATCTACTTCTTCAATCAATACTATACATACAACTTATGTCTATCTCTCGTTTTTTGGCCTCCTTTGAGGAAACTGTCTTTGGATCACATTGTACAAATGATATTATAAAATAATTTTCGCCAAGAAAGTCAAGACAATCTAATTTTGGTTGTTGAAGAGTGAAAAATAATACTTTCGACATGGTGATTGATATGATGTTATCAGATTGTGAAACTAATAATAAATAAAAGTGTTTGGTCTATATTAAAAATGCTTCTCTATTTAGCTTCACAACTCAAATCAGTCACCTTCCATAACTAACCATCTAACCACTTACTCAATAGGGTCGTCACATGAAACTTTGCACCCCGACGGCAGGTAAGCTACAGATGCCCCTGCTTGATGAGCTTCACCACATGTAGTTATGCCGACTTTTTAAAGTTAGATAATAATTATGACCCATATGAGTGGGGCTTTATTATCTGTAAGGATATCACAGAAATAAATATAAAGTACAGTCCAGTGAAAGAAGAATAATTATTCGATTACTCATGCACTAATAACTATTACATACAGGCAACGTGAAGTTATTTTAATATTTATTTTGAAAAAATTGCTGTAAACATTTTTGATATTAAGCAATAAGGCATATGTATTTACTACAATCACTCTAGAAATTGAATAAACCAAGGACAATTGTTATTAGTGACGACAAATTTTACTAAATTTTGATTTTCTCAAAATATTCAGCGTACGCTACTGAGTATTTGTTTGAAAATGTTTATCATTAAATCAGTCCGGACCTTAGTGCCAACCATTGGTGGATCTACTTACATAACTAATATGAGTTGGTTACAGGAAAAGTTTAAAATTAGATATGTCCACTGACTGAGCATTGTAAAAAGGCGATGAAACTTAAGTTATTCTATGTTTAGTATTCACGTTAGTCAAGTCAGTATATACAATACCTGCTATCTTCTTGAAATGCGTACAAAGTTAAAAAACACAAATATGGTCTGCATGTGATAATTTGCCATTACTGGTGCTTTTGTGGTAGCCGCTGGAAATTTTGAATGAAGTTTAAAGCTAAGAGTTTATTCAGTTGACTATACTCAGTAGCGGTGCAGGAGCACCTTGGGCCCCTAAGCAATTATAAAAATGGTCCCCCTTGTAAAAAGATTTATATACTTAATGAATTGTATCTTAATAATTATAGTATACAAAGTAAACGTTTAACAAAAAATAAAATAACATCCTATTATAACCAACAGAAATTGAGTAGTAAATGCCTAACATTTAACATACCTAACAAAATATCAATTAAAATATTTAACTAAATAAAATCTTCAAGTTGGTATAGGCACAAATAGAAAGAAAACTGATGGATAAATATCTACCTAGGTGACACTAGTAAAATAAGATAATATTCAGGTAAAATCGTAAGAATCCACGTCAAAATGGGTAACAAATACTTAGTATTTATTTGTATCATTAATATCTGTACAATGTAAAAATAGATTGATCAGAAATAAAAAATGTCTATCTGGCCTTATTGACAGCAAATGGTTCCACAAGATTTTTATGTCCATCGTAGACGATGCTTTTTGCTCAATTGACAAAACGGAAGGGAAATGTAGCCTATCTTGGCTCATAGAATGTCTTAAATAGTTATGTTGTATTATTTTCATCTTGCTAAATAATCTTTCTATTGTGGCTAATGTTACATGTAGAGTCAAGAATAAAACCAATGCAGTAGTAATCTCGCCATAATTGCTTTCGAGAAAACTACATTTCTGTAGGAATAAACTTGTCAAATCTGCTATCATTTAAATGCTCTTTTAGTAAGGAGATGGCTTTCACAAACTGAATGGCAACATTATTATTGAGGACATCAGAATTCTTTTTCTGAAGCAAATCACATCGGACCTGTTCAGCTTCTTGCATTCGTAAAACGTTTTTCGGTGATCGAGATATTTAATAAGCGAATACAGAACTTCCCCCCCCCCTCCACGCGGGAGGAAATGAATACCTTTGCTCTCTAGATATATAAATAGCTATTACGTTTTATGTGAACTTATTTGTCGCCTACATGAAATTTACCGTTTTTCCACTTAATGAGCAACTATCGTTTTTAGAAAGGATTTTATCCTTCCTGAAAAAAGTTCTTTTTGCATATCTAGATCATACACATAATCGAATATGAGATAATTGTTTATGGAGATTACCGCGAGTTTTAGCGTCGTTGAATAGTAATTAACATCAGCCTCTTTTCTCTTTTCTGAAGGTCTTCCATATTTGCAAGGTGGTGTAGTCCTCATATCTTTCTTAAAACAGCTTCTTGTGTGATTTAAGTTCCTATACGTCTCCATTGTGTTTTGTTTGTCGTCCTTTTTCCATCGTGTTCTCTATCTTATCTTCAGTTTGCCATTAGGTCTTGTAAGGGTTGGTCTTCATTGTGTTTTCATTTTTATAATTTTATTATTGTTTGCTCTCTATATGTGTCCTCTTTTTTGTAGCCATTATGTTTTAATTGCTCTAATAATATCAGTTATATTTATTTTTGCTAATGTAATTGGAACATCTAGGATCGAAATACATTCTTAGGTACTAATTTTCTTCTAATTTTGTTCTAATTATCCCTTCTCGCATAATATTAACTGTCCTTTCTCTCGTCTTGTTGTACATAATATTTCAGATGCATAAATCACAACTTGTATTATTATTTCGTTCTGTTTTCATAGTTTATTTGCCTTGCTAATGTCTTTATCTTTTAAAAATGTTTTAACATTGAAAATGTTTAACGAATTGGAGATGTGACGCTAGTAAGGTGCTCTTTTAGCGATTGGTGTGACGCTTGGAAAATGCGCATTTTTCGCGAACTTTTGCGAGTTGTACGTATTGCAGGTGAATGTTCTTGGTGTCATTTTGAAGATCTCGTCAAGGGAGAACTTTCTGGATAGGTCGTGAAAATGTAAGATTTGAGGGGGTGAAAATACGGGGGTTAAAACGATTTTTTCGACACGAAAGCATTAGGTGCTGTTACATCGCATACTTTTTGAAAGATCCAAATTAATGTGATTTGAAGCTAGTTGGAAAGAGGATGAACCAACGCTCATCGTACTGGCTCGTTTTTGAGGTCTACGATGCATGAGGGCGAAGTTACAGGGATAGAAAGCTGAGATGTATTAGTAGCAAATTTGATGTTCGCATAAACAGGGGGAAAGAAAAAAAAATTCAAATCATGTTTTTGCCAGTATGTGGATGAATCTGTGGGTTTTTAAGAATTTTGCAGCTCAGGTTGATTTAGGGATCGCAAAATGTGGAAACCGTTATAATTATCAGAAAAACCTTAAAATGAATATTGGTGTGACAATCGCTGTTTGGAGACTTTCTACGGGTCGATTGTATTTCTTAAGAGAATTCTGTATGTGAGAATTGTGTGGACCAGATCGATTTGGGGTTGTAAAATGGGGAAAACGTTATAATTATCAGAAAAACCTTAAAATGAATATTTGTGTGAGAATCGCTGTTTGGAGGCTTTCTACTGGTCGATTGTATTTTTTAAGAGAATTCGGGATGTGAGAATTTTGCGGTCCATGTGGATTTGAGGTTGTAAAATGGGGAAAACGTTATAATTATCAGAAAAACCTTAAAATGAATGTTTGTGTGAGAATCGCTGTTTGGAGGCTTTCTACTGGTCGATTGTATTTTTTAAGAGAATTCGGGATGTGAGAATTTTGCGGTCCATTTGGATTTGGGGTTGTAAAATGGGGAAAACGTTATAATTATCAGAAAAACCTTAAAATGAATATTTGTGTGAGAATCGCTGTTTGGAGGCTTTCTACTGGTCGATTGTATGTTTGACATTCAAGAAACCTTTAGATAAGTAATGGGTATAAGTACGTAATTTATGAAAATTGGTGTCAATGTTTGACAGTAAATTGCTCAGATTGCTTTCTTGTTTTCACTTGAAAGTTAAAAATCTTTTCAACATCTTTAATAATATGTAATTTTATCAAAATATTTAATAATATCTATTAATTTTAAGTTTAGGGCACTAATTTATCTCAAATTACGTAAATTGGGACGTACTGTTCTTTAAAAAAATTAAATGAATTTTTTTGAAAAATCATTAGAAAAGCCAATATTTACCTCCTAATTAGCATGGGGGGTTTGTATGTTTTGTTGGTCTACGCGGCACTGTATAACGTAAAGAAGTAATGTTGGATGAGGCCACCGGAATTATAAGAAAATCACGATTTTGATCAACCACTATTCCAGATTGTTAATAATAATCGAAGCTAACATGCAGCAGAGTGTAAAAAATTTTTTATTGCCGCAAAATTATGTACTCGTTGCCACGTTGCCATTATCAAAAGCAGTATTTGAGCATTGCATGTCAAGAAAGCGAGAAAGAATGAATAATTTACAAAATGTTTAATGCAAGAATTGTCACATAAAATTTAAAAATGCTGCAAAAGACAATCTGGTGTGATACACGCACACAACTTCCTTTTACAGTGATCTTATAATTAGTTTTTTAATTTTTAAGCATTTGTCAAAAATGTTCAAAAATTACAAATTCTACAGAAACTGTACAAAATAGAGAGCTAGTTGAAGTTGATTTTAAAAAAAACCATTTTAGAGGGATTCAACTGGAAAAATCACCTATCTCACATCAATACACATTAAAAATGTAATAAAAATGTAACGTTAGAGAAAAATCGTTAGAACCGTTTCTAAAAAAATCTAAAAATATGAAAATCACAAGAGTAAACACCACACTTCCGGTCATGCGATTTTCATCAGGTACTATACAAAATTTATGTATGAAGTTTCAACGTCACACCTGTTTTCGTGTTTGAGATATTCTGTTCACACACACACTGACAGACCAATGAACAAAAACATGTTTTTTTGGGTTCAGTGGACTCTAAAACGTGAAGATCTGTTGAAAACTCAGTTTTGGATTTTTGGGGTAAATCCAGTACTTCTTTTATTGGAAAAGAAAGTAAAAACTTATTCCGCGTTTTTAAATTTTGTTAGTACCATACCCCATACCGTATTTTTGTGGCAAACATACATGGAATTTCGCAATTAGGTACATTTCGTTTGTGTTTTATGCTGTTTAAATGTTGTTATCGCATTTTGGCCGTTTAGTTCAATTCCTCACTTAAAAACGAAATTTTCTGGATTTACCGACTGATTTATTTGCACGGCGGTATAACCCTATGCTAATACATTGTTTTAAATAAGAAAATTGAAATTAATAAACAATTATTGTAAACCAATATCGTCGAATGAAGCTATGTATCAATTATTATGGAACAAATGAAATTATTTTTACCGTAATTATTGTAATCTGTAATCTACTTACCGCAAAAATATGATTAGCTTCTTACACAATAAATACTACGTACACTGTTACAACCTGCACATTACATCTACACCAACATTCGACAATACACCAAATTGACCAAATATTGTTCTCCCCCGTGCACACGTTGTTAAAAATGCTAATGTTGCACAAAACTAGCTTTTGTCCGACTTGTCAGAGAAAATCATCAATTATTCTTTATTACACTGGGAAGACCCTATTGGGATTTCCTTAATATGTAACTTAATAAGACCTTACCTTATTCTAGAGATTTAGCACCCAATCGAGGTACCGTAATTTAGTAATTGAATTACCACAAAGTAATTCAATTACTGCGAGTAATTTCAATTTCCACAATTAATTCAAATACTTGTAAAGTAACTTAAATACTTTAGAGTAATTTAATTACACAAAAGTAATTGAGTAATTGAATGTAGTAATTAATTACTTTCAAAAAGTAATTTTCAAGTACTTTTTAACAAAAATGCCAATTCCCAATTACAATTACCGCATTTTGAAAGGTAATTCAATTCCAAGGCAAATATACAAAAAGGAATTTAATTAGTAATTTAATTACAAAGTAATTAATTACTGCCCAGCTCTGTATACAACTTTCCTATTAACGAGCAAAGAATAGTTAAAGTGTGTGCATCGTTTACAAGACCAAATCGCCATTTTGTGCAGTATGCCTATCACCACGCGTGCTGGGTCGGTACCTGAAGATATGTCGGAGGAGGTCGTGGGTTAAACAAAAGACTCTAATCTTAAGCTTAAACAAAAGACTCTAATCTTAAGCTGTGAGGTAAAAATATGGGCGCCAAGTAGCAAATAAACCAGCACTTTGCTATTCAAAAAGGGCACATATCGAAATGGGCTAAAATATCACACGGCAATTTAGATCTAAATCTCAATAGGGAGAAAATATCACAGCAGTTAAGAGTTGTATTAAAGACTCAACAAAGCATCTATATGTAGTTTAAATAATTAAAGCCTGAGTAAAATATTTATACAATTTAATTAAAGTGTGAATGTACAAATGCTTAAAGTAAATAAAGAAATTGTTACAGTGTTGAAATCATTTAGATGCAGTCAAGAATTGTTTGGTATAATTTTCCGCTTAAATACAACCTGCAGTTTCTAGGTGTTTATTTGGTTGCATACTCATTTTTGCATTTTTGGATGATTTTGAAAAAAGGAGATTATAATAGTTTTCAAAATAGATTGACAATACTATTTGCGGCGGCCATTTTATGCCTCTGATTTTTGGTGTGATTTTTTGTGGGTGATGTAGTTGACTTTCCTGGAATTTTGCTGCATGCAGATCTACGATTCCAGAATTATGATGTAAATTGTCATTCATCCGCAAGGAATTCTGTGTGAAATTGCTAGAGTAAAGCCAGTTATGCTGGGATAATATATTTTCGCAAATTACTCACTGAGACCACCCACTAGCTCTGCTATGTTTTTGTAGTTCCGTGTGAACAGCGAATTCGAATATCGTGTAATTTTAGGTCTTTTTGTATTCCTTTTGCGTCTCGTTTGTACGAAATTCTGCCTATGCTCCTCCTCTGGCCATGCTTGCCAATGCACCTGGAGAACCAACCCCCACGCAGTTCTGAGCATCCCCAACTTATGTGGTAGCCTCCGAATACACTACTTCTCCCCAGTGTGACCGAGCCACGAGCTTTTTCCCCAGTGCAATTCATGGAGAAGAATCTGTCGCACATGAGGTTATTTCTAATCGTTGGACAGCATCTTCGAGTAGAGTGCTCTGTATAGTCGCTCTGTCGACGCTGCTGTGCCCTATCATGCCTCAACAGGTATCTGTTAGCGTTTTAGTCATCTCCCCATTCAAACTAAAACTATCGTTCTTGCTGGTCTTATGAAAGCTTATGCGTTGCGCCTACCTTTGACGATGGTGATATCCTTAACCGATTGTGCCGAGAAATTAAGAAATGCTGTGTAACTGCGATGTTTACTTCGTGAAATCATGTATGCGGAATACGTTATTTTTAATTTATGTATTGAATATTTTTCTCGATTGGTTATATTGTCTGTTAGCAGTTTGGTCGCGTTCAAGCGTAGCTCAACGCTTTGAAATTTAATTATATTTTGCGGGTTTATCGGGAACTTAAATATTGAAATTACCTCCTTATTAGCGCTGAAAATACACAGTTTTAAGTGTAAAACCCCTTAGCGAAATGGTACCAATTCGAATAGATCGCGTTTAGATAAATTAATTGATTGTTGAAGCGATTTGATGAGAACTCCCGTTTATCGTTATCGCAGTTCTTGATTTTTAAGTGACCCTTACAGTTGAGACACGTGTACTCGAGCGAATTGCGAGTTAAAATCGTAGAGTTCTGTTCTCCACTTCAAATTTTATTAACATTAAAACCTTCTACATTATATAAGTAAAACTAAAATTAAATCTACTATTCCAATTACAAACAAATATTCTATTATAGATTTGTTTTGCCTCCTTCGAGTATGGTGCAGAGTTTGTATGTGTACATACTGTAAATAAATAATTAGGTTATTTCAAGCTATGGTGTTTTCTGTCTTTTATTATTTTTATGATATAGCTTAGTGGTTTAGGAACTTACACGGACATCTGTAGGTTTTCTGGTTTGGACCGTCTCGAACCAGTGGCGCCTCCTGCTCAGGAACTAGCTGGCGAAAATTTACTACACTACAAGACAATTCCTGAACCGCCGTGTTGTGAATTATATATTATTTTCTTTTTCTTTTGTGTACAGAAAAATTTCCCGTGTAGCAAAATTACAAAATGGCTGTTAAATTGGAAAATTGAACTACCAGAAGGTTATCGATAGCAAGCATGACTACGACAAAATTATTGCATACTCGTATTAAATTTTTGGGTTTCAAGCTGAATTCGACCCACAAACCCACTGATGCAAGAGCATTCAAACGTTGATGGTAATTAACAATATAGCTCTCACAGACTCAAGAACTTGTTTCTGATATAAGGCGCTTCATAACCCGGAATATATCTTGCAGTTAATTTTGTGTCGCATAATCGTATTTAAGCAAATTCTTGCAAGTGAGGGAATAAACAAAAGTTGGGTTCAGCCGAGCTCTTTTCCAATAGTGTGGCGTGAAAGCAGAAATCGAATTAGATTGTTCATGTAGTTGCCTTACAAACCCAAAATTACAATAGCTTGGGTGGTGCGTGAAGCACATCCATCCTAAAAACTATCGGATGTAAACAAACGTATTCATTTCGTTACACCAAACAGTGGTTAAGTAAATTGTATGAATTGCTTTATATAGGTGAGTAATTACGCTTAAGGTACTTATCAAAAACAATATAACGTTTGCCGGATACAACATGAGCACAGCCAAGAATACACTTTAGAAACGAGTTCCAATCTGCGGTTTAGTCCAAAGTGTACAATTAGCCCAGGCGAAAATTAGAATGGGTAAAACAGATCTTAAGCAGCTGTCCAGGTGGTAGCGGGCGTATAAGAAAACCAGATAAGCGCCAGAATAGCCAGGAGAGTACGTCATGCTTAACCAGAGCTTCTGCATTAAAGCTATCGACCTGCAGATAGTCATTTCGACGAAGGGGGCTTTACAAGAGTTCTAACTTCGATCTCGTTTGATATGGATTCTCCAAAAACACAAAACCCAAGGTGGCAGGTTACGTTAGCGGGTGGATTGCTGCCGACTGTCCGAAGGGGGCTAAATTTTATCCGCACAGGAACAAGAGGAGCTAGAATAATGTGACGCAATAGAATCTAACTGACTAGCACCACAAAGAACCCTACCCTTAGATGTTATGCCCCGTGTGCCAGAATGGTAACATCTGGTCTGCTCAGATAAATTCAAACCAAATTTGAGCTTGGGAAATTATAAATTGTACTTCTCACAAAGACTTCATCGAGATTTCCGGAAAGGGGCACAATATGCAACATTAATTTCCCAAGTATGATGCTTGTGACAAAACCAAAATAAAGCACATTTCAAAACGTAGTTTTACAGAACAACCTTTCTGTAGCGGAACATTATGGTAAATGGCCGAAAAGGCAGGTAAGAAATAAAAATTTGGAGCATTGAAGAAGACTCAGCATATGCAGCCCAAAAAGCTCTATGCGTGGAGTGAAGTCTACCCAAACGCAAACTATTTTTATAAATTGTAACTTGAAAGTGGACTGAAAGCTTGGTTGTATCCTAGGTAAAAATTACACTTGTGAAAGATAAGCAAATAGTTACACGAATAATTATAAATGACTTATGGCCCGTAACAATTGGTCACAAGTTTTTGTCATTAGTGGGCGCAAGTAGGTTTTTAACGGATATGTTGGTAGATTATCTTTTACTGTTTGCTATGACATTCTTCCATGCATTGGCTTAAATAGCATAATTTTATACTTCTTTTACGTGGCTACAACAAAAGCAGTGCAATGTTTGCCTTCTTCTAAATACGTTCTTAAAAAAATATGTTGTATTGATCTCTCCCTGTCCGTTCCAGTTCTCCGTGCTTCGCTGCGATCCCTACCTTCGTATGTTCCAGGTTCCCAGATTTGTTGTGCTTAATTTTTTTTCTCTTTTCTTATACGTTTTAGTTTGTTTTCTCTTTTCCCTGCTGTTCAAAATCAAGCCACTTTGCTTCAATTAGTTTTTTGAAACGCTTTTGTCATTAAGTAAGTGGATCTGATCCTTTTTATTTGTGCCACTCATACGTTCTGATATTTATTGGTGGTTTTCGGTGGCCTATGCTAATTTTGCTTTCTAAACGTTCTTCTTTTATTTGGCTATTTATTACTTTTATTTGTGAATTTCAATTCCTTTAACTCTTAAACCGTTGTCAATATAAATTTCTTCCCTTTGTGTTTGTTTATTTCTGTTTGCAGTTTTGTTTTGATAACTGTTCTAAATTAATACATTTCATCTTTTAATAAATACCTTGTTTTCTTAAATTTAAGATTTTCAGGTTCTTCTACAAAAACGAGAAGGTAGTTTTTCAAAGCATGGCCTTTTCTAGGAACATGTGAATAACATAAAAATCATACAAAATATTTGTACGTAGCTGAGTGGATGAATGGTTTGATATTATAAAAAAGCATTTTCTTCGACATCGAAAAATTCGCATGGAATAAGGTGATTTTACGGTAACCTAATGCGTAGCCTATATGTTATCGAATAGTTTTTTTACCAAGATAACTAGATTTAACAGCTTTACATGAAATATAGAATAGTACTACAATAATTTGTAAATTATTTTTAATTTTTTTACTAATCAACAAATATACATTTCTTGATGCCATCTACTTGGTCCTACTACGTATTAGAATTTTTTAAAAGTTAGAAATAACCCCTTACAAAAAGAAGAAGACCTTATGAAGGCGAGTACCACAGATCTTAATGTGATAATCAAAACCAAATATGGCCCACTAAGTATGCCTTTTATAACGGCAACAGACATTGCAGCTTGGTCTCCACCTCTTAACTAAATTTATATGGAAACGGCAGCACTCATAATTTCAAACATAAACAGTAACGATAACTTGTTATGTAGGTACTTTATGCATGTTGATTTAAGTTTTATTGAAAGTTTATCTACTTGTCCAAAAAATATTAATTTTATCGCTTTTATTTAAGCAAACATGGCCAGCGAGTTTAAGAAAATTGCATTGCAGGCCCCATTTCACAGCAACTTTGCAAATTTAAAGCCGATGTAGTATTTATTAAAACTTTAATACATTTTTTAAAAAGATCTTGTACAGGTTCCGTTATGAATTATTTTTATTTGACTAGAAAACGCATATTTTTATTTTCATTCATACGCATATATATTTTTGACAATTCAAATTTTCAGAAAACCCTTCAAATAAAAGTCCTGACTATCAAATAGTAAAACCCACGTACAGATTTTTCATTTCAGTGCTAGATGTTGGCGTTTCTCCAGACACAAAGTGGTTACTCGTGAAGCTTTTACAGTCAGTAAATAGCGCAGGCCACAAGATTTTACTCGTGGCAACAATGTTTTACCTTAGAAAACTTTGTAGTTTTTACAGTTCAGGAAATTATTTCTAGAAATGTCACTGTGGTATATACATGCCTTTTAATTTAACTTGCTAACGTTATTTAACAGGTTTCGTAACGACACAGTTCATATTAATCTACTTTTTGCAAATTCAAATCGCACCCTTTCATAACTTAAGCGATAGTAAAATATAAGTAGTTTTCTTATAAAAAGAACAATCTTTTAGTATTGTTAGACTGCGATAAAATTCCTCCATCGTAACAAACCTATATAATATTAACTAACCAGCAGAAGATAACTATTTCGAGGTATATCAAGGAAAAAATCCAAGATCAAATACAAATTACGAAGCAGTATTCGGTAAACCCGCTGCACCTCTTATACAAATGATCGAAGAAATGAGTGAAAAGAGGAACCATCGTTATCTCTTCTTTGATAATTTATTTACTGATTCCAATCTCTTATGTACCTTAAAGGCGAATGGCTTTGGAGCGACAGGCACCCTTCGAGAAAATCGATTGCCCAGAAACTGTCCCCTTACTCCAAAAAGAGAAATGCAAAAGAAAGCAACAGGACAATTTTCTTCCACTCTAGAGCAAGAAAGTGGCATTATGTTCGTAAAGTGAATGGACAATAACGTTGTCACAATTGCTAGCACTTGCTTTGGAGTAGATCCCGTAAGACCAGTTAATGGATTTTCAAGGAAAGACAAGACCCGATATGATTCTGAATTATAATAAAAATATGGGTGGTACCTACCAAATGGATAATAACATATATTGGTAAGAACTCTATAATTGGTAAGTTGTATAGTCTTTTCAAACGGGTATATTTTAGTTACAGAATTGGAATTAGATCAAAGAAATGGTACGATACTGGCCAATGTTTACCTACATCATTGACGTAGCTATTCAGAATGCTTGGATAATGTGCAGAAAGAGTGACAGCAATATAAGTCAACTTGAGTTTAGAAGAAGTATTGCTCAGGTAGAAATATCCACTATTAGATTTATTGTTTTGCTTGTAATCATATGCAATGATATAAGGTACGATGGCTTACACCATTATATAATGCCCGTACCTTATGGAAAAAGAAAAAGATGTGGTGGTGACAACTGCAACAGTCGTGGCAGAATAATGTGCGAAAAATATAATATTAGACTTTGTATCGACTGCTTCAAACAATTTCAAATTTCACTTTAGAATAACATATCTATGATGTTTTGTTTAGTTTTAGCCAATAATAATGATAGTTGAGGTATTACCTTTAGGATCAAAGCCAATACTGGCTCCCTTATGGGAACACATATTTTCTAGTTTCTATATTTACAATATAATAAAATATGTTTAAATTCATGTTTGTTGATTCATTTTTATTAATTTTTAGGGGAAAATAAATATAAAATCAAGAACTTTTATTTCTCGGCGTTAATGGGTTAAACATACAACTTTTAAGCTAGATAACTAATAGGCATTTTATTTAAAAAAATCTGGTGTGATACAGGCACACAACTTCTTTTTACAGTGGTCTTATCATTAGCCAAAAATAGATTTTAAATTTTCAAGCATTCACCAAAAAATTCAAAAATTAGAAATTCTACAAAACCGTACAAAATAGAGTTATAGTTTAAAAGACAAATTTTCTCTAAAATTGTATGCCGCATTCAAATATGTAATGCTATACCGGGTGTTCTATTTAAAATGCGTTAATAGGAAAACGTTTTAGAAGTCTTCAACTCGAAAATCACCTATCTCACAACAATACACATTAAAAATGTAAAATTTGAAAAAAATCGTTATGGCCGTTTTTAAGAAAAATCGAAAAAACTGAAAGAAAAATCATCAGACAGACCAATGAACAGAAACATGTTTTTTGGGTTGAAGGGACTCGAAAACGTGAACATATGTTGAAAACCCAATTTCGAATTTTTGGGGTAGATCCAATACTTTCTTGATTGTAAAAGAAACTAAAAAGCAAGTTTGATTCAGCACACATTTTTGAATCACCCTGTGTAATCAGAACTATTTTACTGATATGTACCACCTTCGTACCTACAACTTATATTAAACAATAACTTTCATAGTTTTAGAGATATCTTCCTCCCGCATCGTTGCTGGGTATATAAGTGACGTCCGATATTTCTGTATGAACAAGTAATAGCTATTTAAGTAACAAGGAATGTAAGGAGCAATTAACATTTGAGGTAGGCAAGTACAAGTTAAGGCAAAGCCGCGGCTTGTTGCCTGCCGAAAATGTTAATAGGCGATACATTCCGAGTTATCTTATTATATTTTTCCCGTTGCTTATCGAAATTTTCCTAGATTTTTGAAAAAATCGTATGGATTGTCACCTGTCACCAGCATTAATTTTCGTGAGTCGTGTTACCTGTGAGTGTCACATGTCACATAAACACTTGCAATTATAAACAAAACGTCTAAGTCTGCATCTTGTTTTGCTAATTTTATTATACTAGGTATTTCCGTTGTCAACGAAAAGCAGCAAACAAATATAATCACGGACTTACACGTTTTGTTACTAAGGCTGTATCCCTCACTTACATGTTCAGCAGCGAGAAAAAGTTATTAGACAATACGGAATTGCCTCTCAAGTTTTTCGAATTTAGGAGTCGCTCTGTTCAAACCAATATTAAATGATTCGGCATTAGCGTTATAAGATCTAGTTTTTTTGAGCAGATAATACTTCTTCAACCAGTTTACAGATTTGGAAAAGGTGAAACTTATGGAAATCTATAAATAGCTTTATCTTTTAACCTGAAGATGGTTTAATATATAAGCCGAAACATGTAGCGTATGTAAAATATATGTTAATTTTTATGAGGAAGACAGTGTTTACTTTACAATAATTTAGTATAAGTTGTTGCATGTTTTATAAATTCGGTTAAAACATATTTGTTTGGTAATAGATATTAACGATACAAGTTTGATTATAAGCATCGTAACGAAACGAAGCGGTGAACCGAGTTTTGCGGCAATGAAACGAGTCTCGTTATGTGCCATAACCAAACGTGTATTGTTCAATATTTTATCCTGATCAATAAATTCTGCTTCAATGTATTTCTTTATATAAAAATTGTGCGGTAATGAAGCACTTAACGATACTAAAATTAATTTGGTTAATGGTCTATAACAACATCGGTAAAGATAAAAAATAGTAAATCCCTAATATACATGTGGGTGTAATTACAATCCTAGATTGCCTTGTATCTTGATACTGTTATAAATTCCTGGTACTTTAATTGTGAATTTTGTACAGTTAATTATAATTTTGACCGAGCATAATTATGTCGCCACTATTAAAAGTCTTTGTTTTATAACGCCTTCTACCAAATGTGTATTTTCTAAATTTCGTGCTGCATCGAACATAGTAATATGCATACTGAAAGCCTAAGGAGCTTACGCTAGAAACAGTTTCAGACAATAATATTTACATTAAACTATACTGTATAATTCCTAATCATTTTGTGTCCCGGGTAGTAAATATTTTCACAGACCTTGGCCAATTCTAGGCTGGGTAATCGCTTTCCACTTTACCGCAGTTATTAGTATTTATTAAAAATAACGGAACGTTCAACATTTCTAGTGATATAAATAGGTTCAACCTTTCAGAAAACGTTAGGTGATATATCATCTAAGAAAATAACATCGTTTTTATCCATTTTAATCCAAATTCAATTGTAACACAACTGTCACGGGTATTCCTTGAGGATTTCCGCTTTTTATCGGAAAGGTTTTCAGCTTTGACTTTCCGTATCTACAAAGCCTGAACCCAAAAAGTTAAAAAGAAAATCAATTAAGGGGCCTTTGAAAAAATAATCTATATCCTGTACATCAGGCTGAAAGTTGAATAGTTCCTAATTTTATTACAAGGACGTGGCCGCACGCTCATATTGCAAGCTACATATAATTGATGAATCTAAAAATGCGAATTTCTGTTTTTCATTTCTTTGTTCTAATTAAATTATTCTTTTATATTCAGGATGCATGTACTTGTATGTAAAAGTGCGAATCATTTAGAATAGTATTTCCGGGAGATACTGTAGCTTTATGTACGTATAAACGTACCTACTTGTAAATTTATTGATAGTAATATTCGAACATGCAGTTTCTCTAAATGCTTTAGGCTACCAAGTATTACATAACCTATTTCAACTGGATATAAAGTATTTTTTATGGTAATAGTATATTACGTATCTATTCTGCCTAATATTTAATATTGTATTTTACAACTACTGTGCACAATAACACCAAGAATATTCTACGTACGCAGGGTTTAAATTTTGGGTTTTGTCTATCGCAACGAAAACAAATTTGTCTTATTACTTTATTGACGTAGTTTAATTTATGTTCAGTTCTGAAACGTTATGTGCAAATGTTCATTTAAATAAAATTTCTTTAGCAATTCTATTAAAATGCGATAGATTCTAATTTATGGATAATTCCAAACCGAAACGTTTTATATCAGATTTTTCGCATTAGTCACATTAATAATCTGTGGTGTGTCGGTATACTGAAATCGAAAACCGATATTAAAGCTGCTTTGCCAGATTTACTCAAAAAGCTTATGCGCTTGATTGAATCTGTAAAGATGTGAGTAGAACAAAATGTCGCTTTCCTTTCGGGTTTTTAAATATTTATTCAAAAAATCTCACTCGCACATAAAAAATAAACAAGCTTTTGGTGGATGCTGGCTCATGTCTCTTCAACCCCAGCGTCAGCTGGTATAAAGGATCATCCGTCTTTTTTAGTGCCGTTAACCCTTCAATACTGTCGGCTCATTAATCAAGTAGTCTGAACTCGCGCAAAATTGATGCAACGCTTTCTAACTCCGGCAATACAAAATACAAACTCGCTATAAATACACTCCTGCTTAAAACGGCAGGCATTATTGAAAAAATATATGCGGAGACATAGATACTTGTTTGATAAAATACAAGACGCTTTAAAAACGATGTTATCGCTACGTTCACAGACTTTTTTTCAAAAGCGAGCGTCCAGCTATACATACATTAGGATATAGTGACCTTGTACATGAGTTTTTTGTTCTTCCGTACAAATTTTGATATTTTCTAGGAAGTAGGTCACAATGTTTTATTGGTTAGATCTATCTCTCCATCTCCCACTCATATCTTCTTTATTATGCACCGTGTTTGATGTTCATATTTCATGTTTCCTTTGTTCTCTTAAGAATTTTCATATTTTCTGTATTCATAGCTTGTCATTTTCTGGCGTTTCTTTCCTGAAGTTCAATAGGTATGTTTTCTGTTCTGGTCTACCTACAATACTTACACCATCATTGTATCTACATCTACATATCTTGCTTATAACGCACCCTAGCGCTTTTTAATAAGGTCGTAAGTAAGACATCTGAGTGTTTGTATTGTTTCTGTCAATTACTTTTCAATACGCATCTGTTGCCCAGTGTTTGAAATTGTAGGGTTCATTGGTAGTATTAATTTTAATTTAACAATGTCCTATACCGAGGCCATCGATAACTAAAACTAACTTTAGTTATCGATGGCCTCGCTTATACCCATTCCTTCTTAAAATATGTTTCATTGCAGTTAGCCACTGATGGATTTACTAGATTATTTCAATCAGTGGTTCTAGTTTCTTCCTCACAATATACAGGGTGTTACTTAATGATATGCGAATATTTAAGGGCCTGAATCTACATAAAAAATTAATGACAGTTTGCTTTATAAATTATGGTCGAAAAATGTTCCGTTACGGTGTTAAAGCTTTAGGAGAAAAATGGAAATTAATTAATATTTTCGAAACCGCTTGCAATATTTCAGTGATATTTAGTACGTCGCGACAGTTAATAAAACTGCATATTTTTTAATACAAAAATAATTTTCAGCTTTAACAGTGGCGTGCGTACGGGCAGTGACTTATCTATTTTTGAAGAAAAAATGGTACGCCAATGGTTTTTTTCTAAAATAAAAATATATTTTTAAATTGACCGTTTAATTTGAAACATAAGAGCTCTCTTGAGTTGTTTTCCTGCGATGCGCCGTTTTTGAGTAAAAAAAAACTTGGGAAATTATTATTAATTTAATACGAAAAAATAAACACATTACGGGATGGCATCTGCAATTATTAGGAAAATTGTTGAAGATATCCTGCTTCACTTAATATGCATGCTTCCGCCCACCTTCTCATGGAATTGCGCACTCGTTGAAATATCCCCGGAATATATTTTATTCTATTGCATGCTGCAACTATCTTTTTATTAATTCTTCTACAGTGTTAATGGGACTTGTGTACACTAGCGTCTTAAGATGACCCCAGAAAAAGAAATCTAAGTTGCTGAGGTCGAGAGACCTTGGTGGCCATTCTTGTGGCCCACCGCGGCCAATCCAACGATTTGGATAAGCAGTTTGTAAATAATTGCGTACCACTACACTGAAATGTGCTGATGCACCATTGTGCATGTACCACATATGGTTTTTTATTGCTATCGGAACATCCTCAAGCAGCAAAGGCAGTTGTTCCTGAAGGAAATTGAGGTAAGATTGTCCGTCAAGTCGTCCCGGCAAGAAGAATGGGTCAATAAAGTGGTTATCTAGAATTCTTGCCCATACGTTAACCGACAATTGATGTTGGAAACGAGTTTCGGTTATGGAATAGGAATTTTCTTCCGCCCACAAATAATTATTGTGGAAATTCTGAATGGCATTTCTTGAAAAATTAGCTTCGTCCTTGAACAGAATGTGTGTTTCAAATTGCGGATTTGTGCAATATTATGAATATACCACGTCACAAGGCAGAGCTAGGTTAGCAAAGTATTAGGAAAAAGGGGCCAGTCCGCCGGAGGGATACGTAGAACTAGACGTCAGGATCAGCATCTCAGATCTCAAGTCTCAAATAATTAAAGTGGTTGCTGAAGTTGCCTTTATACTGTTTGGTGTTCGGTGCAGTCGCTTTAGATACAATTGAGTGGGAGCGGTGCTGTGCTTGATTGTACGAAACTCTGCGCACCGCATAGCTAGGGCGATTTAAACGCAGGTTGTAACGGAATAAGCGCCGCATAAATTTCTGGCATAATATTGATGCTCTAGTTAAATTTACTACTGACGCTAACGTTACAGTAGCACCAACGTATTCAGCACAAACAGCTACAGTAGGTAGTCCAGGTCTCGGTTCATCTTCTAACGTACACCATCTACGTTTATATTTACCGAATGAGTAGCTCACTGTGGATAACTAAGGACTATGGTAGCCGATAACCGTTACTACAATTTGGTAACTTTGATCATATGTTAAACTGCTTTCATAGTCGTAGAAAATAATTACCCGATCAGCATTCTTGAATGTCTAGAGACCACCAACAACTTACCATAATCAAGAATGTGTCTCCCCATACGCTTTCAATCCAACTTCTCCAGTTGTACGTGGAAACTCGAAAAAAGTAAGCTTGCGGTTCTTCCAAATGTTTTTGTTTTCTTTTGCATCCATGGCGTACTACTAACAATTAACGGAGAAGCTCCATATTACTCACTTAAAAATCGTTTCAGGTTTTTCAAAATTAATCCAAAACCTTGAATAAGCCGTTTTACAAGTTTTTGTTAAGATGAGACTAAAAGAAGTAATATATTATATTGGAATAACTTGACCGATTTATTTAAAAGTGTAGAGTAATAAGCACTACTTTATTCTGATAAATGCATATTGAAAATTAAAAATTAAACACTTGCACATTAATCTTTTATAAAATGTCAACTACTCTTCAACAACAATATTTTTAAAGTAGAAGAATGTTTGTATTTTTAAATATTATAATATTGAATTACTACTTTATTTAACACAGAATATATATGGCTGAAGAATGTAAGTTTATGAGAATTGTTTGATTAGGTCATATTTAATCGTGGCAGTGCACTCATTTTATAGGTTAAAAATCAATACCAACAATATCAAAGCCAATGACAACATGACAAAAAAGCTTGGCAGTAGATGTCTCCGTTGATTGATTAGGTGATGCCATTAGTGGACCGCACATTTGTGTGATACAATTCACTGATGGCTTGAATAATTATTTTAAGGTACTTAGATGTGTGTGCAAATCGTTGAATCGTTGAAAAGATTTCACAGAAAGGTAATTCGTTGCATAATTACAAAGGATTAAGGAATGAAGTCTTAGAAATGTTTCCAAACAAATTGATTAGGAACAATCGAAATAAAAAATGTTAGCTGGCTAGATAACTCAACTTCTCCTGTTGGACCTAATAGTAACTAATGTGTTATTAGGGATTTCGTTCGAAAAAAAAATTAGGGAACATAAATGAAAGTAAAAGCTAGTCACATTGTATACCACATAAATCTGGAAAAACAATGACAAATGACATAAATATCTAGTGCAGTCTTCATAAGAGAAAAATTAAGTTGACTGTGGTGTTCGATAATAGTTCTAAACATCGAGTAAAATTTATAAGTACCGGGTGGCCATAAATATCTGATATCACATTACCTTTGAAATCAACACCGCTTTATTAAAGTGATGAATCCAACTAAACTAAATGTCATTAATGTCATCACAACTAAAATTCCTATCTGTCAAAAATTATTACAGATTGCGATAAGTAATGAAGTTAGAAGAGGATATTTTTATAATAGAGTTTTCGGCCAACCTGCAGAATCTGGGGCACATTGCCCTCATCTTATTTGCATTTTATTACATTTCATACCAATACTTATTATAATAATTGAAATATAATGCTAACCAACATTTATCAGTAGCTAATTCCATGGCTACCGGGATCTCAGATATTTATGGCCACCCGGTATATTATCTACGGAATTAAGATGGGCAGGCCATGAAACTTTAAATCAGTATCTCTCTGATATTTGATCAACTAGTGGGCTACATTGAATTTCTTTAGAATACTGACCGGAACTAAGTCTTACAATTTCTACAATTTCTTGCAACAACAGTATTTAGTATTTAAGTAAAGAGCTATATTTTCATTGTTGTTACAGGCGTCAGAGAAAATGTTTACTTCAAATACGGGTGTGCATGTTTTACTTAAATTTATATTTTGTACCTATAACATTTTTTTAAGTAGGGCACACTGTATATGTCTACATATTTGAAACAATAATGTATGGTGATATACGTACTCAACTCGACAATTGAGAACTAATATGGATTGTGAACTACGAACAATCTTTAGAAATTAAAAATTACTGATCATTACCCAAACTTCGAAGCACAGCACAAAATCTAATTTAAATACAAAGTTTACTTTATTACTTAAATTATTTCTTTTAACTTACAGTAGTTAATGACTTACAGGCAATGTTATGTGAAAATGCAGTTTACTTTAATGTAGAAGTAGCAAAATCTAGCAACGGTGCAAATAGAAATTATTCGAATACCTAAAGTATTTACAGTAACGTTTTAATTATGTAGGTTAGTCTTAACAAATAATATTTTGTGGAAATGTGGAAGTAGCAGTAATTTCATATTTTCGAGGCAAGCACTCACCGTATATTCTGAATAAGCTTAATAACCTCATGCTTAACTGGTACGTAATCAATTAAGAACAAAGAGCATTTTAGATGCCTTTTAGCAAAAGGCAGTCTTGATGGACTCGTTAAATATTTATGCTTTTTGGTTTCAAAACTGTTTACGCATAATTTGCTGCTAACAGCTTAGGTTTATGGCGTATATAAAGAATAATTAAAGAGACATTACAGTAAATCTAATTTTCGAAACTCCGTAAAACTTCGTAAATTTTGTAAACTTTCTAAATTTAAATGTACTACATTAAATGTTTCAGAAGCATCTAATTTATGTTATACATTTAATAAAATTAACTGGGGAATGCTAGCACACACACACTTATATGCATTAAAACTACATAAGTGGCATGCGCGAGATTCACAGTCCTGTCTTCGTCTGTCGATATTTATTTTGGTAACTTTGGTTATCAATAACTAATAATTATGCGTTATTGCGCAAAAACTAGGTGAACGAAGTATTATGTGCATTAGAAAGCAATTGTTATGGTCATATATTAAGAAGTTTGCCAGAATTTTGCTTGAATAATTTACTGGGAATTATAAACAATACAGTTTAATCAACTACATAACGAGATCAATAATCATATTATTAATTAACACAGTCGTGTTGGCTGTTGATTGTTTGATTATAATTAATTAGTGAAATCTGTTTGGAGTGCTAGGTGCTTATACCGGGTGGCCATAAATATCTGATATCACATTACCTTTGAAATCAACACCGCTTTATTAAAGTGATGAATGCAACTAAACTAAATGTCATTAATGTCATCACAACTAAAATTCCTATCTGTCAAAAATTATTACAGATTGCAATAAGTATTGAAATTAGAACAGGAGATTTTTATAATCGAGTCGTAGGCTAAACTGCAGAATTTGGGGCACATTCCCCTCCTCTTATTTGCATTTTATAACATTTCATACCAATACTTATTATAATTGAAATATGTATAATGGTAACCAACATTTATAAGTAGCTAATTCCATGGCTACCGGGATCTCAGATGTTTATGGCCACCCGGTATTTTCCCTGCGTTAAGTTACTTTAATGAAGTATTATAGAAGTATTCTTTCTCTAGCAACATCATAACCACACAAATCAAATTTCCTATCCACAGTTTGCAATTCTATTAGTAGGTTCTTATTGAAACTGGCAATAATAATATTATCAAACCAGCTTACGCCTTCATAGAAAGAGGGTCGCGTTTGATTGCTTTTCACCTGGTTAACTCTAAACGATTCTCTAAAACGCCATCACCGGAAGCATCTGAAAGGTAGTTAATATCCCGTACCAACAATAGGAGCAAAACTTAAACATTCTGTTTGATTAAACTCTTCGTAAATACAATTTAACTAAGCTTTGGGCGTCAGATAAATACTCAATGTGCTACTTTATAGTAACTAAAATTTATTAAAAGGAACCTGCAAATACACATACAAATATTAAAACAACGAACGATACAATTATCAAAAATATTACTTACTTGGTGAATTGCTTGTTGTAACTATTTGAAACGATTTTTATGATGGTTTGCAATAATTACGTTGGTAGCTAGGCAACAAAAAGGTATAATAGCCACTTGTTACCTAGCTATCAAAGTATTTATTGCATTTTCTATGTCGGTTACTTTTATGGCAAATAGTATTTGTAGCTTTTACATATCACACAATAATAACAGATTTATGTCTTTGGCCCAATTAACGTTTTTTTAACCTAAACTGCGGTCTTGCAAGATAGCTCTCCTCTAGTTAATCTGGTTTTCATTACTTTTGCATTGACTGAATGGGTAGTTCAGTGAGCCAGAGTTCGCCATTTATTTAGATTGAATAGATCAAGGGCAGTTTAGACAAAATATGTATATTGGTATTTATATTAGATCACAATTTTCTAAATTAAAATCACCAAATGTATGTACAATTTAAACAATAGATACAACGTATTTGGGCTGCTGAATGCAGCAAAGAACTAGAGAGTTAATCAATCAACGCATCACATAAGCACACCTACTGCGTGGTTAGTTTGTTTACATTTGCTGCCGACGAAATTTTTTTTAGTTTATTGAACTGCTAATTTACCATCTACTTTATATTGAAGTAATAAGTAAATAGTTGAAAAGTAATCAGACATGCAAGGGTTCAGCCAGTGCTGAAGCCACTATGAGTCTTTTATTAATTTCGAACTAAGTCATGGGGCCACTGTCGTTTCAACCTTCTGGCTATTGGTTGGGTGGTGAGTTGTTCTATTAATTGGTTGGGATGTCCGTGAAGATTATAATGGTAGGTTCTTGAAAGTATGCGGATCTCATCAGTTATATATGGAATTTGTAAGTCGGTGAGCAGTGTATCATTTCTGACATACCAAGGGGCATTTACTATGATTAGCATGGGTCTTCGACTGAAATCGTTGAAGGATTTTTGTATGCGAGGCTTTTGCACATCCCCATAGCTGGATCCCATATGTCCACACGGGTTTCAGGATGCTTTTGTATAGCAGAACCTTATTGGATAAGGAAAGCTGGGAGCGCCGTCCTAATAGCCAATCCATTTGTCGGAGTTTGAGAGTTAATTGATCTCTTTTAGTCTTTATATGTTTGCGCCATGTTAATTTTTGGTCCAGATGTAAACGGAGGTATTTCACTTCGGATTTAATTGGTATTGGGCTGTTATTGATTGCTAATTGTGGACACTGAGTACGTTTATTGGTGAAGGTTATTTGAGCGGACTTATCACTATTAACTGTAACTCTCCAACGCTTGAACCAATCTTCTATTAAGTTGAGGGGGCTTTGTAAATTTATTGCAGCGGTTCCTGCTCTGTCACTGATGGATAAAATCGCTGTATCGTCGGCAAACGTTGCTATTACAGTGTGTTGGGTGGTTGGTATTCAGAGGTATAAATTAAATACAGAGAAGTGGCCCCAGTACGCTGCCCTGCGGCACACCTGCAGAGATGTATTGGTGGCTTGAGACTGCATCATTAATTTTTACTTGAAATGTTCTCTCGCTTAGGTAGGACTTTATTGTATAGCTGACTCGGAAAGCGTTTCTTAATTTTATAGAGTAGACCGTTATGCCATACCTTGTCAAATGCTTGCTGGATATCCAAGAATATGCCTGCACATACTTTTCTGGTTTCCATGCTCTCCATAATCTTGTTTACAATTCTATGTCCTTGATGCACTGTCGAGTGGTGTTCTCGGAATCCGAATTGGTGAGATGGAATCATTAGGTCTAGGTCTATGGTTTCTTTAATTCTTTTGAGGAGTAATTTTTCAAAGATTTTTGACATTAAAGGTAGGAGACTTATAGGTCTATAGGATGAAGGTTGTGTAGGTTGTTTTCCAGGCTTGGCAATCATAGTTACGTGTGCATGCTTCCACTGAATAGGAAAATGACACAAACGCAGGATGCTGTTGTAGATGGTGGTAAGGAAAACTAAAGCTTTCCTAGGAAGGTTTTGTAATATTTCCCCTACTATTAAGTCGTAGCCAGGGGCTTTGCGAGTATTGGTAATCCCTATTTGTTTTCTTACTTCGGCTGGTGAGAAAGTTTTCAGTGGGAGTGACATTTGAAAAGGTGTATCAAGGAAAGCTTCGATTTCTGTAGGGTCGCCATTTGCTGGAGCTGGAGGCGTTACAAAAACGTTTTCGAGGTGGTCGGCGAATGTTTTAGCTTTGTCAAATTACCTTTGTGTTTGGTTCACTAGTAGTTAAGTTGTTTAAAGCATAAGTAAGAACGCTCTGCAAGCACCTGAATTTAATAAGTGCAAATTATGAAGGCAATTGTAAGGGGCGCTAGACTACCCTAGTTAAAGCATTTAGGTTTTTGGGTAACTTACATTTGGCAAACAAATGGAACTTCACAAGTATTGATCCAGACCCTTTGCTTCACTCTTGTGATTATCCTGAAACAGCACTGGACTTCACGAGTATCGCGATCCAAATCCTCGCCGCTAGCTAGCCGTGCCTTCACTGCCATTGCCCCCAACGCAAACTAACCAGTGGTAAATATGAAATCCCGATTATACTGTAACAGTTGATTCTTCAATTTTCTCATAATTCTTTAAAGCGTATTTGGCGGTATGTTGTTACACGGTTGTAAAGTGGATGCATCATTTAAAATTATCTGAAATCAGTCCAGAATTTGATAAAATGGTTTTGTGATTTATAACAACCTATTCAAGATATGATTGAATTCTAGAAATAACTTGCCCTCTTTGGCTGCATATCCTAGGTATTAAATCATCTATCGCCCTATCTTAGTTTGACGTTTCTCTGAATTTATTGCAGGATTTCAATTTATCTCCAATTGTTGCATTCACCATGAATCCAGCAAAATACTGATAGAATTTAATTCTTTGTTCTTTTGGTGTAACTGCTTGTTCACTTCACTGGTAAAAAGATCTGATAATTTGTCGTATGGCATCAGTTCTGTTTCAAATATTTTGTAGTTGGCGTGATTGATGTATCAAGGAAAGACAACTGATTGTGTTGGTGGGTTTCTAAGGTAAACCTGATCCAGATTTCTTTACAGATAAATGTTCACGCAATTTGCACACCTTAAACAAAATGTTGGTTTGTTTGTGAATGTGTTCAATTGTTTATATTATTTCTTCAAATTTTTCACAAAAATGCTACTAACATTTACGAGAGGAGAGCGATCTTTGCAATCTCAAGGTATTGTTGGTAAGTACTTCCTAAGAATGCATTGATAGCCAAATAAAGAATTTAAAAAAAAAACTTGTTATATGCTATTCTGGTGCAATAATTAGAAGCCAGTTCCACCAGCAGGCGAAGAGAGCTAGAGCACTGCCAATTTTACGCAAGCGCGTGAAATTCCTATAGTAAAAGATTATATTATCGAAACTACGTTCTGCACAGAAATTAATTTTTTTTTGTATCATATATTCTTTTTTGTTAAATTACAAAACTACGATAATATTAATACATATTATGGTAACCTAGACATTAACAGAAAACACATTTTTACCGTTAGAGCCGTATGTAATCCGATTACACAAAGCTATTTTAACATGTGTTAGTTACTGAACCATACAACTCCACCTCCCGACAAATATCAAAGTTATTGGAAAAATTAAGAACCAACATTTTGTGACACCGGTTACCACTACTAGAAGGTAATATTACTTTATTATTATATCAGCTTGTAAGCTCTTCTGACGATTTAACATTCCTAGCTGCTACTGAAAGTATCTTTACTGGACCCTAAAGATTAAGCTCTGAGGCTCTAAGGCCTACTCGTACTGGAAAGTCTCACTTTTAGTACTTGTTACGTAAATAACTAGTTTTTGCAGAACTTGTAAGTTATAGTACATAAATAAAATACTTTGACGTTCAGTAAAAAAAATGTGCCAGTGGTCGCAGCGGTAGTTTTTTCAATATTTTCATTCTATTAGGATTGTGTTATACCTATGGCGTACATTCCTGTAAACACATGATATATAGTATGATCATTTATTTTATTTAATATGGCTATTAAATAGTTCCTAATTTATGAATCCAGCTATAGGTCACTTAAAAATCAAATGTTAAGTTTGACACTTAAGTATAAATGTAGTGGCATTATTAAATTAGGAACCATTCCATAGCCATTATAATAAAAATAATTTTTGATCATACTTTATATAAAACTACCATATATTAGGCTCTCCGTCGAGTAAGACAACACGACTGCCAGTGGTGTATTGGTAAAAACTTAGGTACCGGCTCGCACATGTGGCGACCCCCCCCCCCCTCGATAATTTTAATAAACGTTTTTACATAGTCAAATATATTTATATATTTTCAAGTCGTACATTTATGCTTCCAATTTTTTTATCTTTGCTGACAATCCACGGGCAAGTATGTTTCTTGCTCTCTTCCATTTCAGCCATATATTGGTCAAGAAGGTTTAGCAGCATTTTCTTTGATTTCCGTAGATATCTTCGCATCATTCGAAACTTCCACAAAAGAGTCAAACTTTGTAGCTGGCGGTGATGCACTTTCAGAAACTTCGATTGGCCTATTGTCCGTTTCATTGTTATCATCTACCAGCTTCACTCGTTTTAAAAAGTAAGACTTCAACGACGTTTGCTTTCTTTCGCAACTCATTACAAAGGGATCTTCTTTAATAGTTACCTATAAAAAAATCTGTAAAAGGCTTTACCCAGAACTTCCTTAGTCGACATCGTGACACAAAATAATTTTAAAAATAAAATTAATTTAGGAGTAAAAATATCTTAACGTTTATAATAAATTAAATAAATTTTCAAATACAAAAAATCCGTTACCGTAGGGATTTGAACCGCGGCGCTTGCGACTGCGAACAAATGCTACTGACCAATTCCTTACAACTCTACGGAGAACTGTTGGTATCGTCGGGTTTCAGCTGGCTTAACCTTCACGCCGGGAATGTCTTAAGAAAATTAATTATATTTTTTACATCAATAAACCAATGAAGATAATTCTTTCACTAAACATTTCTTTATTCATTTTTAAACATATACACAGATTATATATATTTACGTGCAATAGTTTTTACAATATACGTCGATGCTTTGCCCAAATATGCGTTTCCCGTCTATTTCAAGGTTTGGGATTCGATCAACATCATCTGCGGATACAATCGTCGATAATCAGATAGATTTAACTGCGTTATGCATGCTCGCTGAGGTGTGCGACGTGCGGGTGTATTTAAGCGAAGGGTGTTATTGTGGAAACTTTTTGAATTTTTTGCGACCTTATCTTGTATTTGTTGGGTTCTATTTTCGTCAAGTGTAAGGCCTGGTCTATGTGAAAATTACTACTTTAATTTATTTTCCACTTAACGCAAATATATAAAAAAAAGATTTTTTAAGCTGACCCTGTATATATTTGTATGAAATTGTACCGGTTTTATTTCTGGTACATATATAATATGTATGCAAAATATCGTTTTCCTCCCACAAATACTTTTTGAGCTATACTGCCAAAAGGCAGACAGACAGACATACAGACAGACAGACAGTCAGACAGCCAGACGGAGTTGAGAAAACCTGTTTTTCGTCATCTAGGCACTCTGAAACGTGAAGATCTGAAGGAATCTCGGAAGGTGATTTTTTCGCGATTACAATATTTTCTTCGTGAATGCCTATATAGACCAACCGGCCCGGCTACAAAACGGTCAATCAACCCCAAGCAGGTAGTTAGGTGATAACGTGCAAATCACCTGCTGAGAGCTGTTTACAGTTGCTCAGATTATTATTTCTTGGAATTCAATGAAGAGTAGTGCTGTCCTTGCAGATAAAACTGCATATAAAAACGAATCTCTTGCAATTTACGAATTCAGAAATCACTCTAAAGCCGGGTCGCGAGCCGTCTGGGAAAAACAGGTACCGGCTCGTCGAGCCGGTGCGAGCCGGCTCCAATACACCACTGACGACTGCAATGCAATAGCGACGGCAACTTGTGTTATGCTCGTCAGAGCCATTTTTCTCAGTCTGGTGCTAAATGTTTTCAAGTAACGATGATAATGACTTTGTTATAGGTTACTTGTACAGATGAAATAAGTACAGCAAACCGAAGAGGAGGTCCACGTTCATCCCTATATCAACATGAGTAAAATCATGTTATCAAATGTCAAAAGAGAGCTTTAATGAATTAGTAGAGAAGGTTAAACTGTCTTCGATTGAAGGAGGTGGCATCAATACAAGAATGTTTTTGTACTAATTTGGCATTCCTTGCATTTTACCCATCAACTTCAACGCAACTAATCGCTTTACGATTGGAACTGACAGTCGCGAGTAATTATTTTGTGCAAGTTGCATCGCGATCGCATCGCAGTCGCAGAAGTGTGCAGTGAAGTATCTAAACCCATAGAACGATCGCCGTGTGAGTATCACCTATGAGCTTTTTTTGTCAGTCGCGTCGTCTTAGTGAGTGGGCGACGTTAATCTAGTAGGACGTTGCCTGTACGATCAGAAAAATTTACATACTTGGTATTCCGCATGGCCAACTAGTCTGGCCATGATCTAAAGAATTGCCTCTATCGTACTTTGCAACTAAGCTTTTGTTCGTTACTAATTGGCTGACTATCAAATTTAAGAATAACTCTGTGTATAGTTTGAAGAATTAGGAAACAAAACAAAGAAAAAACCATCGAAACGTTTAACGTGACAATTCAAACTAATACATAAAAACATAAGCATCCGCTATATAACAGCATAATAACATACAATATTGATTTCAGTTACATAGTAAGTAGTTGCAATACAAGCAACAATTATCTCAAATGTTAATTTACCAAAGCATCCTTACAAGAACGACTTTTGTATGTCGTGTTCTCGTACAAAGTACTATAATTTTAAGTTGTAGAACTTCCCTTCAAAGTAAAGCCAGAGCTCATATGTGAAAAAAGTTTGGGATCTCTGCAAGGCATTTCTGAAAATAACTTAAACAAACTGTTCTAGTTTAAAATTAACTGCTTGCTGCCGCACATAAATGGTGCTTGCAACAATTCGTACGCCGCATCCACGCTTCTAATGTGGGTTTTATGTGTACAATAATAACAATTACCTGCGTTGTTTTGGCAAAACTTTGGTGAATTATGTATAAAGTTACACAAATGCTTCCCGACCGCAAATATAATTTGAAAAATATCTCGCTTTTCGCAGGAAAAACGAGCTACATTTAGTATATTTTTAACGAACGTCGCATATATGGGTGAGCATTAGCATTTCTATTCGACTATATTTTGTAAAACTAAACAAACTGCAAAACGGAAGTCAAGGTTAAGGAACTAAAACACATAAAAAAATAAATTAATAACCACAAATGCGCTTGGTCCTATGATTATGATAAGTCAGTATTTAGAGTTATTACTCTAGTAAATTATATTCCAAAATGTGTTCACAAGTCAACTATAAATATAAAAAAAAATTACGGAATAATGGCTCAATAAAAACTTTTCGTTGTACTTGGTGTTGCATAAAACTTCAAATTAATCATTGTTTAGGGCTTGCTTCAATTAATTAAAATTTATAATAAAGATCCCCACAGGATTTATGATTTTAATAAATGCACAGTTTCCCTAGTTTACACACTGTAATATTAGAAATGTTAAGCATGCACTTACAAAGTCACGAAGAATCCGCTTGTACGTTTAAATGATTTATCGTGCCGTTAAATGAAAATCTGCATATACATAGTAGGAACTTTTTTGAACTGTGCTAATTGTTTTGCAGATTTAAACGAAAAATGCGGAACAGAAAAGATTTGTGAACGTTTGATCCATATTTTCAATGATTTTTTAAACATTTTAAATATTTTATTTGTTCCTCACTTGTAAACATCAATTTATCAAGTCACTGTATTAATCAAGAATAGATATTTATGCATTAAGGGAGATATGAATATGTTTTTTCCCTGAGGTTGACATGTGTTAAAGACCGAGGGCTCTGGCCCGAGGTCTGTAAGTCAACCGAAGGTAAAGAACATGAATATCTCCCGTGGTGCATACAATGTTTTATCTACTAGCATATTCGTAAAAATAGTATGAAATTTGAAAATGTCATAATGACATTTAAAATTAGAATGTGTAAGTAACATCAAGGATTGTCTCATTGTATGGTTGCTAAGACGTTAATTGTAGTTGCATTGTTACCATGACTTTGAGGGAGAAATAATTTTACAAGTCCCTTGGGAGTTGCTAGTAGCTTTTCATATTTTGTTTCTATGACGAAAATGTACAATATCATGTTTTCATGTTGCTAGTAGATAAAGTTTATTTTAACAAGTTACTAACTTGTAAAATCTTTACAAGTTAACTGTCAGTTATACAAGCGTGCTTATAGATAAATGATAGCCTGCAAAGCCAAAGTTGTCTTCCTTAGTATGTGTCATATTGATGAATTTAGTTGCTTGTCAGTTTGAAATTTTGAATAAATGGTAAATTTCTAGTTATTTACAACTGAGAAACAAATAAAATATTTAACAATACACGCAAGGTAACAGGTTTTACTGGCTCAAGAAGGTGACTGACTCCCCTGCGGCTCGCCAGTCATATCCTTCTATTTGCCAGTAAAAGCCCTCTCACCAAGCTAGTAATGTTAAATACTATATGTAGTTAACTATAGCTTTACTATTATGTTATATTATTGAAACTGTAAGATACTATTTAGGTTGAACATTCGCCTATTAATTTATCAATCTAGCAGTGCATTGATTTACAACACATTTTTGCTTAGAAGTTATATTTCTACAAACGTATATTAGTACAAATAGTACAGTCAATGTGTTGAGGAACGATAATTGGAAATATTTATAATAGCCAATTTCTAGTATTAAAATAATTAAACTTACAAAGCAACATAATCAATTATGAAGCTAATATAACACCCTTCTATTGTAAATACGTATATTCACTCTTCATGTCTGCCGACTCATATCACGAATTTGTCTCTTCCATTCCAGCTGTAAAATATTTTTCAAGCTTTATGCAAAATTTTAAAAAGAATACTCAGGAGCATTTATATTTAAAAACACGGTTAAGTGTATTCGAGTATTAATTATTACACAAAGCAGTTAAAAATTTTAAATTATTACATTTGTGATGCAGGATGCTTTCTACTTTTAGCCTAGGCATATTAGCCACATTTTAAGGGAAACCTAAAAATATGTAGTTCTGATATTTTTCACAAATTTCCAGTGTGCGCTAGCAGCGACCCTTTAAAATTCCCCGGTTCTGGGGTGCCGGCGTCGTAGTTTTTTTGGAGTAAGCAGAAATCACGTGTTTTTTAAACAAATTACGATCAAGTACATTATCAGTTCATAATATAGAAACATGTTCTTAGAAAAAATTGTTCACAATGTAAAATTACAGCCCGCTGCAAAGTTTCAAAAATATTGGTCTTTTCTTATGAAACCGTGTGTAGGGTGAAGCACCTTTGCAATTCTTCTAATAAGCACGGTTCCATGTAAGTCATTCGACATTTCTAAATTTTGCGAGGCCATAATTTTAGATTATAAACAACTTCTTTTAATAATATTTTGCCGTGTGTAAAACAGAAAACATACTTTACCTTGTAAGAACAATTTCCCGAATCTTGTGCTCTCCGCATTTTTAGTTAGCTGCATTTTAAGATTTGTGTGTACTTAGTACAAAAATTCCTGTGCATCACCGTAAAGAAAGCAGTTAGTCCAATCGTCGTATATAATTGTGAATTTGAATTTCCCAATGAGTATTTCTCTCAGTTTCACCACTGGCATAACAGTTCCATTATGCGCATACTCCGTAAATGTCAAAATGTACCAGTGGGCTATACTGGAGTTTTCTTGACATTAACTACTTGCTATACATGTTCAACCTGGAATTGCAACAGTACACCGCAATAATCTATTGAGCAGTTACTTACGAATATTTAAGCAATATAAAACTTACAGGAAAATATTTATTTCTCTGTTAAATGTTCTGGTTTGTTTGATGTTAATACTGTTCTGAATATCGTAAATAACTGATTTGCGAAAAACGTCAAAATATGGCTCTTTTCCGTAGAAACAACCTATAATGTGGAAAACTCATGGCCGCGGGAAAACTAATGGCGGATTTCATCACGTGATACGTCCACTCAAAGTTTTGACAAGTTATAAAATGCCAATGTCTTATTTTGACATTAGTAACTTTTTGTAACTAAACATTCTGTACACTATTAAAAATGACAATAACTTGGAATCATTTTGCCTTCAGCCAATAGAAAACATGACCACCGTATGGCCACACTGTGATTATATAGTCAATGTATTCAAACCGACATAACGGCCTAACAAGTCTGTTCAGTCTGCAGGGTAATTGTTCTGTCCATATTGCCACAGGAGTATCTGAATTTAGTTTTACTATAGCTCTGAAATAAAACATACTGCATTCGAAAAACGATAGTATTTCATGCATAAAAGCTGTTTTAGACAAGTCTGCCTATATGCGTCAATAACATGTACAATAGTACTTCTTATGTCAAAATTTTGTGATATGTATGTATGACATTCATAAACCCTGTATCCGGCTACAGATAATAAAAAAATCATTTCCGTTGCTTGGGTTCGATGGTTTTGACTTTGCTTTTGCGTCAGTTCTATATAGCAGCATTAACCTACCTAGAATTTTGTCATCATCGTCATCCCCAGCGTTTATACATTACATTTTTGGATATATCGCCTCGTTGTTTGGATCTACCACGTTTTCTTGCCCATATTTCATCTGTAATCCGATGATTCCTCCATTGCCACTTAGATTTCGCTACTCGTTCCGCTATATCGACAACTTTGGTTTGACTCCTAATCCATCTATCGTTTCTCTATCTTGTAGTCTTATGTCTAAGACTTTGTAAGTTTTAATTTGTTTTCTGTCCATGAAGGCAATGCTAATAAAGCCGCGAATAGCTGAAGAAATAAAAGTTACAACTTATTAAAACAGTAATAAATAACTAATGTAAAATGTAATAACATAGCGAAAGGAATATCGTGTCAATACTATTTGCTTTAAAAAAATATATGACCTAAAGAGGATTACCTCAGAAATGATATTTAAAACAAGCAGCATATTACACTTTGCGAAAACATATCATTTAGAGGTTGTTACGGTCTTAAACGGTCTTTACGACACCGCACCGGCTCATACAACAACCAAACGGCCGGCGCGGGCGAGAGTCGACAAACTCGGGACGAAAGTTCTCCTAGGCCGCTACCCATGCCGCAACAAGATAAGCCGGCTGAGCGTTCAGTGGAGCTGGGGCGGGTTCTTTACGAGATCACCTAAGGGCAACGGCCAGAGAGGCGGTACATAACAATAAAATTAAATTGGACGCCACCCGGTTTAATAGACATACGAAAACATAAGGATCGACCCAGAGAAAAACCGGGAAATCAAGCGGGCCTACCTTCTAACCGACACTTGGCAGTAATCTGGACAGCAGGCCGGTCCAGCAACAATGGACCTACCTTTTTGAAAATCCACTTGGCAATTGGCCAAACTCCTCTTACAACTGTAACACAAAACCACACAGAGTGCATGCACAATAACAAGGAAACCACATTTAAAATGACATGACGTATTGACACAAAATATTAGAAACTGTATACAAAAAAAAAAGGCACATGTAAATCCAAAGTGTAAATACGGCAGTTCGATGGTTGCGCAACGTCTTAAACTAATATCAGAAAGTGACCTAAAAACTGTACAACAACAATAATTTCGTGAAGCGGTATGAACAATACATTCTATGCAAATGAGCTATTTTAACTGACGGTAAAAGAACACAACTGTTCGCTAAACAACAATAATTTCGTGAAGCGGTATGAATAATACGTTCTATGCAAATAAGTTATCTTAACTGACAGTAAAAGAACACAACTGTTCGCTAAACAATAATTTCGTGAAACGGTATGAATAATACGTTCTATGCAAATAAGCTATTTTAACTGACAGTAAAAGAACACCACTGTTCGCTAATTCGACGCAACACACCGTATCAATATCAAACTGCACGAACAAACGTTATTGATTAATACAGACTATACCTGACAGAGCTTGGCTGTGCGGTACTGACGTCCTTTGCAGCTGTAGCGACCACCGCCTCAGATACTGCATATTTGGACGAGACGGGAAGCAAATACTGTGACAACTTGGCGGGAGGCTGTGAGCCGGACGGATGGAGATTTATCTTCACATTGATGTAATAGTGCGAAGTGCAAACGGGAGGCAGAACGACATGACAGCTTCGCCAGTACAAAACGCTGCTAAATGAGTCCCCCTAACGAGAAGAATCCGCCTACAAGGCGCTTAATCGAGGTCTGCGACCCCGCGGAAAATTGGAGACTCAAAGGCTTGCGTTCTCGGTATTCCAACGAACACTCACGCCCCTCACACTCAACAATGTCAAACAAAGTCACAAAAATTCACGATATCAACAATCGCTGTAACAGCACAATAATCACGGCCTAATTAATGGAACCGAACTTTCTGCGAAACCAAAGCCATACCACGCGGTACCAGTCCACTTAAAACAAAAGCTGTGCCGCCACCCGACGACTCCCAAGGGCCGAAGGGGGCGGCGGAGCCGCTCTCGCAAAACCTTTTTAGCAGAAAACTGCACAAAAAGAACACGTTCACAACTGTAGCTGGCTCCTAACTAACTGCCAAAAACCGTTAGCAAAAACTCGAGGAAAGTGCGTCCCCACCTGACTTTCGAAAGCCAATGGCGATGCGCCCAATAAAACAAATAAGTTCCGGTGACAAAGACAGCCAATGGCGGGGCGCCCAATAAAATAAATAAGTGCCGGTAACAAAGACAGCGCGAGGCCTCGCAGTCACACCAACAGCGTAAATTCTAGAAGGTTCGGAAATCCTGCGAGCGTTAACACCCGATTGTCAAAGTACCAACAAAGGGGTGCCCCGGATGACGAGAAATACTGCGCTTGAGGCCAACTATGTGCAAAATCATTATTATGGAATTAGGCGATGAAGCCAAATAAGTAACTAAAAGGGATTAACATACGGGCACGCTGCCTTAAAGCCTAGGTGGCTAATTAAAATACAAAATGACCTGACAAGGTTTTAATAAAACTCAATTTTATTTTATCTTCTGTTATTTCTGCGTGTATGCGTCTCTGCGTTCGCGACGTTTTCACCGTCACCTAACGGGTGCAATTCGTCCTCGAACTGCACACCTCTTTACATCGTCGCAGTGTTCTTTATAACTCAAATACAAACAAATACGTCGTTAGCGGTTAAAGCGTTTGACTAGCAATCGGATTGCGCCTGGGAGCGCAGGTTTCAATAATACCAACTGCGAATGAATGTAATTCGTATTACTAAGTGTTTCCCTCTTACTTTGAGTACTATTAGAATCATTACAATAGTTTTGTACATTATTTTTCAAGAGCTCGTGATCTATCAAAAGTCATTCTTCTTGCGGTGTATTTGCTTTATTACAGAACGCAAAAACGTTTTCTCATATAACTTCTATATTTAAAGTCAAATTTAGTAATATAAATATTATTTTTATTAGAGTAGCGCTACATCTATGGTTGGCTCAAAATTAATTAATCCTATTAATTGGATTGAATATATATGTATATTAACTTGCTCTCACTTGTCTACTTGTAGATCGATAGATATTTTGGCTACTATTTTCAGCACTCAATGATGATTATTTATACTAAATTACTGTGAACAGATTCAAAAGTTTAAGCTCAGCAAATGCAACAGCTTGATCTTTGAACTAATATGGTCTAAAACTATTTCTGCAAGATCCCTAAATGCCTAATTATTTTCTTAATTCGAAGTATACATTTTAGCTAGGTTGGATATCACAACTACTGCGATAAAAATTAGAGATCTAGCTGGAATAGTGACAAGCGTCGAAAGTAGCAAATATCGTGCGAGTGTTGATTAGACAAACGAGGGCGTAGCGAAGCGAAGCCCGAGTGGATCTAAAACACGAGCACAGATTTTTGCACTTTCGGGCGAGTTATGAACACTATTTTTTAGACGACCACTCAAAGTAAATTCTATTTTTAAGAATTGTTTTTATTTCGTTTGCAAAATTGATCGTTATATTATTATTGGTACAACTATAAAAAATTAGAGCTTGTTGGAAGCAGAGCAACGAATAAAGCAAAAGCGTCTGTATTATTTAAATCACGGTCTCCTTAATTGTGTGACATACGTCAAAGTGACGTTTGTCACACAATTAAGCAGGCCGTGATGTGAATAACTTTGTGCCGTTACGATATGACTAGCACGATATAATATCGTGTTAGTGCATGAAATTGTCAACTTTCTGTAGTAGGCTGCTATCGCGATAATGTTACTTTCATACGTGGTCGTCTAAAAAAGTAATTTGTTTGGTTTCCGTTTAAGTACCAGGCAAGGTCGTGCACTACTGTCCGATGTTTATCGCATTACTTGTTTTGGAAAGATTCAGAAATTGTTGTTTGACATAGATTTACAGTGCCACCAACATATTATTCATAAACAAATATTTCAAAGCCAAGCTTGATTTCATTTTCGTTTGCTCACATGTTATATCAACGGCAGTGTGCAGCGACTTCGGAAACACTTTTGGAAAAAGTGGTATATTAAAACAGGGAAAATGTTTACTATAACGGAAGGCAACCTTTCGTCTCAACAATGGCTCTTGGGGAGATTAACTGAACTTCATCCGGCGGCACACCAATATTAATGGGAGTGGTAAATCTGAAAACATTTCATGGAGTGTTATGAAGATCGGTAAACAGATTGTGATTTTTACCTGCAACTGCACATACATTTGGATTATTTGGATAATTTAGTTACAAACAGCATCTGGTTTATTGTTTTAAGTTGTATCTTGTTAGTTGCAATATTTCATAGTAATCATTTTATTTTTTGTCAATACTAGAAACTATTGCTACAATAATGAAATTCAAAGGGTGCAGAATGTTGTGGTTTCCTATGAACTACCCTAACATGGCAGGGGTGGCATTGTAAACTACCTCATTACAAAGTAGTAGTTATGCAAGCGTTTGCACAGTAGTCAGTGATATCATCTTAGGTGTAAAGCTTTGAGAGGCCTCGAAGGGCGAGGGATCCTACTTTTCGCAGTTGAGGTCACAGCGAACTTTGAATCGTGCGGGCAAGAGTTCAACTTCCGGCTCAGGCGTTCTGGGTTTCGCTTAGGTAAGATTATCCCCGCGGGGAATATACTCACAAACAAGGGAAAAACGGTTTGAAGAAAGTTTGTATAAAAACACTGACGCTTTTATCGAATAATACACACAAACTAATTACCTATGACAAAACCAAATTAACGAACTTTCGAAATAAAATAATAATCAGTCAAATATTTATGAATATATTTCCTACAAAAACGTTGTCTTACCTATGACTAACTATATTTAATCAGCCATATGATTATCCTGACGAAGCTCTGAATAATTTCTAACAAGTTTCAACATCAAACTACGATGTGAATATTCTTCTCCGGAAGATTAAATAAATGTAGCTATAACAATTTTTTTCTCTAAATATTTACGTGCTCTTCAATTATAAAACATAAGAAGCTGCCATACAATTTATATTTGTTAGCTTTTAAATCATGAATTGCACAACCCTCACAGATGATTTACGTATTAGGTTAAACACGTTTTCTCTAACTGCATAGCGCGAGATATTATACTATGTAGTACCTGTTTATGATACCAAAGCATTAATTTGCTGTGGTGTCTGCATTGCACCCGTCTACTCGTGCAGTAATAAAATTTAATATGCGAATTCGGTTCTATAGCTGAAATTGTTATAATAAACAAAGTGTTTATCTGAAGTGTTTACAGCCTTCAATTACTGCGTACCTGAGAAAATTAACAACGAAAGCGTCGGTAGCTGTGCGTTATTGGCGTTTTATCTTCTTTAATGAGTACATGAACTCGTGATGTAGTGTGCAAGTACATCATGTTCGCAGTGTTTATGCTGCCACTTAATTTATCTTAATGCATTCGCTCGTGGAGAATACGTCCTATTAACCGTAGTTAATTGTCACTTGATGATGTGCACAGATAATTATCACATGCATTATTTAGTGTCTTTGCTGTTACCTTTTCTTATAGATGCTTGTATAACTTAAGCATAGACGGGAAATCTCATTAAGATTTCACCTTCTAAATAAGACTGTAAAACTTTGAAGTGTACGTACATTGTTACAATATTATAGGTAAGTACATACATTTCCTGTTTTTCAGCAAAATTTCAAACCATAAAGGTAGATTTAAAGTTTTAATAAACATGTGATCCCTATTTTTCGTAAGTAAAGCTGTATTAATTATTTAGTTATTTTAGGCATATTTCTTCTTCGTTCTGTATACCGGTAAATATATCTTTTGGATTTTTAAAAAGAAATAATTTAAAGCTAAATAAATACTTTATATAACTGTTCAACACAACACTGCTTAGTACGTTATGTAGAATTGTGAACTGTGTTGTATTTGTATGTTTAATAAAACTGTTCTATGTTGTTAAATTAGTGACCGCAGCAATGTTCGCTAGAAAACAGTATTACAGTATTCCCTATTTCACCAGCTTCAGCTCTCTTAATGAAATGTAAACCTCGCTTTGGAATCCAAATGAATAACGTGTCTGCTTTCGAGCACAAAAAATAATTCTCTATGTGCCAAACAAACCTATTAACCATGAGCTTTTCTATCAATTGTTATAAATAGCTGCGATAATCACCACAGTGTAATTTATAGTATTTACTGCCTGAGAAAAAGACCATATACAAAAAAAGATGTAGATAGCGTATTTAAGCTTTTGTCAAGCGCAACTCAGAATTACATTATGTAAATCAGGGCTGTCCAACTTCAAGGGGCCCAAGGGCCGCTGTAAAAAATTTGAAGGTTATAAGGGCCGCATCATAAAATGTGTCGTATGCAACTTTGTGAGTGATTTGTAATAAATATAAAACGTGTATATTTCCTGAGGTATCCGACAAACTTACACCGTATGTTCTAGAAGTGATTCCAAACAAAAAAATTCATATTCACTTTAGGTTAATTCCTTTCCGTTCTGGAGATACCGACAAAAGAAAAAAGATACATCAATTAATGTAAATTTACATATAGAGATGTGACGTTTCACCCCCTTACTAAGGGCGTCAAACATTTACCCCTCGGGTTAAGCTCAAATCGGAGAAATACGTTCACTCAAATATATATTCTATTAGGTAAAACACCAGACAATTACCAAAACAAATATAATGTTTTTAGCTAGTTACAATGATTAATTGAAAATAACCCTGAGTTGTACATTATTTAAAATTAACATGTTCTTCTGGAACGGTGTCTGGTTTCGTGGGTCGAGCTGCAACCCTATTGGTAGTCCGCCGGTACGCACGCCGATTCTTCGGGAAATGGGCTGAGTAGATCTTTTGTTCCTGCAAACTTGACCTTCCACTCAGCAGTGATTTTAAGCTGTAATTTTCCGGTAAATTTTGCGATTTTAAGAGTTACCTGGGGGGGGCTGCATTAGTGCCTTAATCCTGGTGCAGAGGTTGCTGATACTTTACGACGGCTAGGCGTCGTTTTTGCAGCGAACGCGGTGTCAAATCCTGCAGATGGAATTTATTCGCCTTGAGCCGGAAAATTATGTTAACATTCCCCCGGTAGGGAATTTGCGGACTGCGGAATCGAACGTCGAAGTCCAGGAATTCGTCTCTCAATGACCAAAAAGGGGCCCTGCAGGTGAGTTTATGAAGGGCGGCTACGGGACTCTAGCCGCTCACAAGCGGGGTAAAGGCTGCGACTCCTACAGGTTACAGGTTTAATTATTAGTAAAGTGAGGTTATGAGGAATATTTCACCTCTCGGGGAGCCGGTCTTTGCGTTTAAAAATTAGGCGGTCGGAAATGGCCTTTAACCAGTTAGCCCTGCAAGACAGTACAGTGTATTAAGACAGGGTTAAAACCTCAGAGATTCGATTTCCCAAGAAAGTTTAACAATCAAAGTAAAATCGAATTCTAGCGGTCTTGCTCTTGCGGGAAATTTGAACTTCTGGAGCTGACAGTACAACACGTTATCTCCCTTGAAGCCTGGTCTAGTAAGGGTTGGCAGCCTACTCCGTTAGACAGTTCAGCGTGTCAGACCGAAGGGCACAGGTAGAAAAGGAGAGAACACGATCAGGACTGGTGGACTCAAGGGGAAATTTTCTCAAGTTACTGGAACTGGCAGTGCAATATTCTTTTATACCTTTTTTGCCGCGTTATCGGGGTACTTGCCCTAGCTTCCATTGGACAGAGAACGACGCGGTCGTTCATACTTCGCGGCCACGCCCATCGCGGCTAGGATTTTTTATCGCCAGTTCACGCGTCGAATTGATGCAGCGCTTGATTAGGCGATGTATCAAGTTTAAATATACATTTTATGTATAATATAAATTTAATACAGGAGCAAGCCTGACAGAGATAGGTAAGCTAGATAAAATGACATTAGTTGATAAGTAAAAACTGTCAAATTAATCATTAGGTAACAACAATTAACAACTAGAAGAACTAAACACTACTAAACAACAATCAAAAACAGGTGTCTGGTCGCTACAGCACTATTCGAGTTGGTGGAAACTACCAGACTGAGACAACGGACAAGACACGCCTTACATAAGATGTGGGCAGGACTGGTTCCTAACACAATGTTGAAAGATAAAGTGAACATTCTTTTAATAATGATATATTTTTGTACCTTTGGCCTATGTATCTACTTAAAATTGTTTTCAATTATTTATAATGTATATTCTAGATTCATGTTTCCTGAAAGTATAGTATCTATCGATCCGCGGGCCGTAAAAATATCCTGGAGGGCCGCATGCGGCCCGCGGGCCACATGTTGGACAGCCCTGATGTAAATAACTGCATTCCTATTTTCAGTGTTCGAGTTATTACTTGGTAGAGACCATTGTTTCGATACGTAGCTATTATATAACTTTACCGTCCTTCAAAAAGTATTTGCTAGAATTGAGAATGTATACGATCTTGCCAAATGCTGTCCATCTTCAGTCTTCTCATTAGTTCTTGGGATACACATGACTCCACCTTTATTACAATGTTTACATCAATCTCTGTTTCTTCTGCTAGGTAGGCGCTAGACATGATTTTACTCTTTTGAATGCTTCTCCTCAATCCAATTTTCTGTGTTGTTCTTCCATTCGTTTCATGTAATCTACATTTTTTGCTGTCCGCGTATATTAAATTCGTCAAATTCTTAAAAACATTTTCTAAGGCAAGAGTGGTAAGGTACCACACTGTCTGGTCTTGCAATATTGGCAACTATTTTGCTGGTTGATTGTTATTTTTGGTTAATATAATTTTCATGATTTTTTTAATTGCTGTTGTAACATTTTAGTTCAGATAGTTTACATTATTTGATTATTTTATATTGCGAAGTTCTCCTTCTATTTTTGGTTTATATTTTCCTCATTTGAATTTAGTATGTTTTCATTGTTGTTTTACAAAGTTTATACACACTGCTATACGGATCTTCTTGAATTTCTTTCCCATTCTAGTCACCATTAGGATTATGAAATGAGTATTGTCTCTTTCCAGGTTGTTATTGATTTCTTCATAAAATTCTCCTATTGTTTATCTTGTATTTAAGCTTGTAGGTGAATTTACAGTATGATCGAATACTTTTATCCGCTAGACTTTTAAGGTTATAGAACTGCCTGTATTCAGTAAAGTGACGTTCCTAATATCAGTTCCAAACCCTCCAGAGGAAAAAAGTATTTGATCATAAGATACTTGTACAATGACTAATTAGTTCCTTGAACTTATGTGCAGGATTGTATATGTTGTTATGATACGTAAAAATCAGGTTTTTGAATAAAAATTAAAGTACATATAAATTTGGGAGATTAATACAATCAACTTAGGAAAGTTTTCAAAAAGATTGTTAGTTTATTTGAAAATAAGTAATTGAAGTTTAATTTGATACAATTTACAATTTATTTTGAAAAGTAATAGCAATTGATTATTCTATCATGGTGTTGAAATTTAATAAAGAAATATAAGCTAATTTTACATGTGACAAAAATATGCTTTCTATTAGAAATTAGAATATAATAGGTAGAAATCATATTATTTAATTTTAAAGGGTAATAATAATAAATAATAAATACTGTTTTATTCCCCAAAATAAGTAATAATAGTATATACATGTTAAAAAATAGATATAAACATGGGGAAGCGATGGTAGTCAGATGGCTCTCTAAAAGAAAGCCCCTGCTCTACCTTACCACCGATTCAAAGAAAATGTACTAAAGTAAATATCACGCAAGCAATGTCAATAGCAAATAACAATAGAATCGAAATTATCAAATTTATATAAAATTAATATAAAAAAACGATAAAGTGAGATGAAATGTAATGATATGAGTGATTTACTTATGTTCATCAAATGCAACTATATATAAAAACACAGAGAACGAAATCTTTTAACAGAAACGAATTAATACTCAAAAAGCTAGCCAGTTTAACAATTTATTTTTGAAAGTGTACAAGGAAATCGTCTTAAAAGCAGTATGGATAACAAGCCTCTATGACGAAGATTGAGATTATGAATGTCAGTTCGAAAACGTATTTTATTGTAGAGATATGGAGGTGACTCCAACAAGATAAACCCATGAAAGAAAACAGCAGCATGTATAAAGCGTTGTTTCTCCATGTCTAGCCAGTTTGTTTCTCTAATTTTATATGTAATATGTTCTCGTCTGCGTATGCCGTGAATTAACCACAAACAAGAGTTTTGGACTAATTGTATTTTATTTGATGTTGTTTGTCTATACAGAACCCATAAAGCGTATCGCAGAAATTAAAATGGGATAGAACTAGTGAGTCACATAATAGCTTTTTTATATTACTATTTAATGCTCGCCTGTTCCCGTACAGCAATTTAAAATTACAATAAGCTTTACGTAGACAAGCATTTATGTGTTCACGAAATCTTAGGTCTTTATCAAGTATAACTCCCAAATAAATTCTTAGCGGAATTTTTATATGAAATTGGCGTGTCTTTAATTTTAATCTGAATTGTTTGTAAGCATTCATTTCTCTGGATAGAGGAACCAAATACAAGAATAGCAGATTTCGATGGGTAGATATTGAGCTGCCAAATCAACTAATTCGTTCAACTCCTTATTAATAACGGCACAGGCAGTCTGAACATCAGCTGGTTGAAATGATAGATAGACTTGGGTGTCATCTGCATACTGATGGTAAAGGCAATGATTGAGAGAAGTGCTACATAAATTTGAAGAATATAAAGTATACAATAGAGGACCCAGTATAGAGCCCTGGGGAACTCCTGACTGATAATCAGGTAATAAAGAGTTAACTTCCAAATATTCCCTTATTTGTGAGTCCATAACTTTCTCCAAGACTGGCGATAGTACTGGTAGTATGCTAATTGGCCTTAGATCTTTCATATCTTTAGTATATTAGCATTTTTCCAGTCTTTTGGAAAAATGCCTCCAGATAAACAAGAATTTATTATGTGAGTAATAAAGGGTGTTAAGAAAGGGCAGCACAACCTGTTTAATTTCAATAGATGATTTCGAATACAATGAAATACCACCACCAAAGGTAGGTCGATCTTTCCGTATTACACTGTAACCAGGAATTTCAAGTATATTGCTAAGTATATATTCATGTAAAAATGTTTCCGTTACAGTAATTAAATCATATTCGTAATGTAAAACATGTTCTCGGAGCAACTGAAATTTATTGGTTATCGATTGTGTATTTATATGTGCAACCGCAAAACCACTCATAAGCAACAAATACCTATGCTAAAAAATTTTAAATTAAAACAGAGCTTAACAATTAAGATCCTATACTTGACACCAAAATAGACTAAAATATAAATTTAAGAAAAAACACAAATTTAAGTTTAAGCAAGGCCAAACAATGTAAATAAAATAAGTTTGTTCTTTTCTATTAAATTTAAGCATTGCTACTCCTGATAGCCAATACTGGCCGTTTGCGGTTACAGGTTATTTAACTAAACTGAAGTACATATAAAAAAATGCATAGCTAATTATAAGCCGGTTAGCTACCTGCACATTAGATTAAATGGTAAGCTGATTTTAAGAATGAGGTGGTTGTGCTTTTTGCACGACACCTTCCAAATCTTTTAGATTAGTGACGGAATAAATTGTATTATTTGCTTTAATTTTTATCACCCCGTCAATTGTCCACACACATTTGAAGCCAAAGCTGGTGCAAGCTGCCTTGAAAACTTGTAATCGGCATCTGGACAGGTCTTCCTTTTATTGTGATACCAGTGTTTTTAAAGAATCTTTTGTTTTTGAACACAGTATCTCGGTATTTGTAACTAACAAATTTTATAATTACGGCACGAGGTTTTTTGTTAACCATTTGAGCACCAAGTTTATGACAACGGTCAATATGATCAGCACAAATGTCGACGTTCGCTTTTTGTTTCACGATAGAAATAACTTTAGCTTCTAAGTTCTCACCAGCACTTTCCTGGAGCCCAAAGACGCGCATGCAATTTCTTCTGGAATACTGCTGCAGATGATCCAGCTGCATAGACAGGTCTTCATTTTCTCTTTGGTGATTTGTTACAGTTGTTTCCAGTGTTTTATTCATCTTCTCTAACTTAGCCTCGAATTTTGTCCACATGTTGTCCATTATTCTTTTGATAAAATTATCATCCATCAATAGAGCTGTAACGGTTTCTTTAATTACGTCTGCAATCTCGGCTTTCTGTTCCCGCGTAAAAGACATTTTACAACGATTTCTGTAGGCTATCAGAGCAACAAGCAAGCGCGTCTACACTGCTTGCATGCCAAGCGAGAATGAATAATTGTAACTAGCACAAGGGGGGATTTTGTTTGGGATTATTATAAAAATAACAAATCTAAAATGTAGACGTATTTTGAAAATATTCTTTCGAATTTAATAAAAAACTGGAAATTTTACCTTAATTTGTATTGATTATTTGGTATAATACAATAGGCAAGGCTTTAACAAATATGCGAGGTAAAAACAAGGTTAAAATATGAATATGAAATAGTGCAAGTATACAGTTATTGAAGAGACTATGGAATATGGTTTAACTAGATACGAGTAAGAAGAAAATAATAATATTTAAATGCAATTGGATTATTTGATGACTACAAAGAATAATAAGTTACATTAATTACTGGATTTGGTGATTGTCCGGAGGACGTGTTGATCATTTTGACTAGAGTTGCCGGTGGAGCTGCTTGGTTTGGAAGGTTCTATTTGGTTGCTGGCTACAGAGTGGGAGCTGGGGAATATAGAGATTAATTTGGGATCATCGGTAAGTGGGAACTTGCCGGGAGGCTGTTGGGTTGACAGTAGCGCGAAGGGGTGCGGGGAACGGGACCATTTCTGCGGGCAGCCAGGGTTTTGATGGTTGGCAGAGCATCGTGGCTGATCTATCGGGAATCTGAGCTGTGAACTTCAGGAACAGTGGTGTTTTGAGGTGACTATCAGTGAAAGTTGGTCTTAATTAGTCTTATAGAAGTATATTGAATAAAAGACAATTAAAAGAATGAAATAAATATAATACAGTACTTACTTTAGTGAATTGTGTCAATGATATGTGAGTAGGAAGAATATTTGTCATTTTTGGTTTGATTATTGTTGGATTATTGTTTAAAGTCAATCTGACAGTTAGTGTCAGTCCATAATCAAAAGTCATTATAAAAATTAAAATTTCAAATAACAGACAACTAGATTAACGAACCACCCTTGAAGAGTCTCAATGCAATACATTTATTAAACAGAATAGAATTTGAAATTAAAATTAAATTAATCTATTGAAAGAAAATAGTAGAGCTAATAATACGTAATTAAATAAAAGGCGCCCCAACGTATTAGCTACTACAATATTATTCAGCTGGAAACGCATTGTATGCATATTTTGTTATGTTTGCATTTTTATTTATAAGGAATCCAACTCTGCTTGTTGCCAGATCATTCGGCTTTGAACTATAGCAGATTTCCACTTCGCAACTAAATACTTCCTTCTTATTTTCTTCTAATCTCTGAGATACACAGGATACTCTATTTTATTTTATCGAACTCATCTTACAGTTCTACTACGCTGTTCTTTTGCAAGAGAAAGAGATCAAATGTTATTTGTTGCAACATACATTGACGTTTCATTTTTCTTTAGTCGTTGTGCCTCCTTCTTAATCGAGGTATTGCCTCGCCCAGAATCCAGACTGATGCATCAGCATCACACTCACCAAATACGTTTTGACAACTCGACATTACCTGATGATAATGGAAATAAAAGTGAAGTTAAGCATAAAACACACCACCCTTGCAAAGAACATGTTGGTGTGTAGGAGCAAGTCTAGCTAGTAACTGTGAATATTGGTGTTACTGTCGACCGGTTATATTGGTGTGCAGGGCAGTCCATCTAACTAGGAATATTGTTGCTACTTTTGACCAGTTATGTTGATTCTTCCAAAGATTGTCATTGGTCCTTAATGTGAACCAGTTTTTTAAGCTGAAACGTCCCATTAACAAAGCTGATGAACTTCTTCTTCTTCTTGCGGTGTTTATCCGTTTCGGATGTTGGCTATTAACATAGCTATTCTAGGTTTATTGGCTGCTGTTCGGAAGAGTTGTGTTGTAATTAGAGAGAACCATTTTCTTAGATTCTGCAGCCACGATACTCTCCTTCGTCCTGGACCCTCTCCTTCCGTACACTTATCCCTGCAGAATGAGTTGTAGTAGGCCATATCGGTGTTCATTAGGCATTATGTGGCCCAGGTATTCCATTTTGCGTTCACAGTGGTAAGTATTTCATAGTCTTTCTGCATTCTACGCAGTACTTCCCTATTTGTAACCCGGTCGGCCCGTGAGATTTTCAGAATGCGTCTTTAGCACCACATTTGAAACGCCTCCAGCTTCTTGGTAGATGCTTCGGTCAACGTCCAAGATTCCACTCCATAGAGAAGAACCGTGAATACGTAGCAGCGCAGTAAACGAATTTTTATTTGTAAAGGGAGGTCGTGGCTCATTCTCATGAACGCTGCCCTTGCTTTTCAATTCTCTGCTTTATTTCAGCTGAGTGGTCGCAATGTTCGTTTAAACTTGTTCCCAGGTACGTGTATTTCTCGACTCTTGTTATCTGTTGTTGATTAACTGTTAGACGTCCCGGTGGTATTTCGTTCTTGCTGATGACCATATATTTAGTTTTTTGTATGTTAAAGTTTAGACCATAGTTTTGGTTAGATTCTGCGACACGTGGTATTAGGATTTGTAGACCCTCTAGGCTATCTGAAAACATAATTGTGTCGTCTGCGTACCTGATGTTATTCAGACGTTCTCCGTTTATCAGTATTCCCTCATCGATATCATCTAAGGCTAGTTTCATAATGTATTCGGAGTAGATGTTAAAAAGTAGCGGGAACAGCACACAGCCTTGTCTCACACCTCTTTCTATTTTGATCTCCTCAGTCAGTTGATCACCTATCTTGATAGCTGCTGATTGGTTATAATAGATGTTGTTAATGATAAGCAGATCTTTTTAATCAAAACCAACTGTTTTTTAAGATTGTTATTAAATCGTCATGTTTGACCCCTATCGAAAGCCTTCTGATAGTCAACAAAACACACATATATGTCGCAGTTCACGTCCCTGCAGTGTTGGAAGAGGACTTGAATAGCGCAAAGAGCGTCTCTTATACCTAGTGAATCGCGAAAGCCAAATTGTGTGCTAGTTAATTGTGCTTCGCATTTTGTGTATATCCTCCTATGTATTATCTTTAGAAAAGTCTTGAGAAGATGACTCATTAGACTGATAATTCTATAGTCTTCACATTTTTTTGCATTTGGTTTTTTTGGTAGAGTTATAAATGTGGATTTAAGCCATTCAAGTGGGATTATTCCCGTTTCATATATGTTATTAAACATTGCAGTGAGCCATTTGATTTCGTCACTCTTCATGATTTTTAATAATTCTGCATGAAAGTTGTCTGATCCCGTCGTCTTCCCATTCTTTAATCCTCTCATTGCGGCTATCACTTCTTCTTGAGTGATTTCAGGTCCGGTGTTGCATATTGTGTTCAATGTATTGTACGTATGTATCATTGTTTCTATTATCCTCGAAAGTCTTCTCAGCATAGTTTTTCTATATTGTTTGTATTTCACTTACATCTAATATTATATTGCCCTCATTGTCTTGTAAACATCCGGTTTTTCTTTGGTCGATGTAATCCTGCCGCTTCTTTCACTTTTTTTGTGAAGATTAAAAGAATCGTGTTTGCCATTCAGTGATTCTATCTCTTTGCATTTTTCCACCAACCAAGCGTGTTTGGCCTCTCTAATCTTTTTTTTTATCTCTTTATCAATTTTGTTTGTATCTGATATTGTCTTTGTTCTTAGTTTTTCGTCTTTCCTCCATCATATCCAGTATGTCGTCTGTTATCCATATCCTCTTTTTCGCCCTTGCTGGACATAAATAGATGTCAAGAATTTCTTGGTTTGTCTCTTGCAACTTGTGGATTTTCTCTTTTGTATCGGATGATATATCAGTTTCCTTGATTTTGCATTTAATATATTGCTGTACCTCTTGTTTTATGCCATTATTCCTCAGTTGTCTCAAATCATATTTCTTCACTTGTTGTTGTTTAATTGTCTTCAGTTTGAGTTTCATCTTGCCAATAAGAGGGTTATGGTCAGATTTAATATCCGCACTTGGATATGTCTTTACTGTCGTTATTGCATTTCTGTATCTTTTATTAATCAAGATGTAGTCAATCTGATTTCTGACGACGTGTTCTGGGTTATCTTGGGGCGACATCCAAGTGTATAGGGCCTTGGTGGTAACTTGAAGAAAGTGTTGGTGACAACCAGTTGTTCTTCTGCAAAAGTACATAATCGATCTCCACGTTCATTACGTTCGCCCAGTCCAAAAGGTCCTATGATATCACCACACCTTCTTTGGCCAATCTTGGCATTGAAGTCGCTCATTACTAGAGTCATTTCATTCTTTTTTACTTTCTTCAGGGCAGTACTCAAGTCATCATAAAATGTTTCAATTACATCGTCAGATTTATCGGCCGTTGGCGCGTATATTTGGATTATATTGGTTTTGATGGGAAAAGAATTAATCTGAATTCGGAGCATTCTCTCAGAGACTGGGACAAAGTTTGTAACATATTTGGCAATTTTGTTATTTAGAATAATGCCAGCTCCATGTATATGTTCACCGTTAGTGTTTCCTGAGTAGTAAATTTTGTGTTCTTTTATTGAGCATTGTCCAGAATCAGTCCAGCGCATCTCACTGACTCCCAGAATGTCTACAGATAATCTTGCCATTTCCTTGATGGAATTATGTATTTTTCCAGCTTCGTACATGGTTTTCACATTCCAAGTATATATCTTGGTGTATTTTGGTTCAAAGTGTAAAGATTACGCATGCTGACTACCTGAGAGGCCCTACTATTTGAAAGTGAATGTCCTCTCCTGCCGGATCTTGGAGTCCGATCTCCATGATCAGTAACAGGTCCATTATCATGAGTATGTGCCATGTTAATTATACTAGGGAGTCATAATGGGGTGGTTTCCCCGTTGCCTTCCCCATTGCAGTTTTCTAGCCGGTTGAATCCATAAATGATTGTCGCCTAGAAGTATCTGCTGTTGAGTCCTTAAGGAAATCATTCTTCGGTGGTCTCAACTCAGTAATGCCATAGCTGCTGCCCCATGTCATGCCACTTTTGGTCCGCCCCGGATATCTCATTTCTCCGGTACCATCCATATCTGGAAGGCATTCCCCTATCTGCCACCTGGGGAGGCGCCCGGTGGGAGACTGGCAACCCCGCAAGGGAATGTACTTACGCGATTCTAAATTCGACCAACCCAAATGCCTCTAGCAAATACATTTACCGTAACCCTGAAAATGGGACCCCCTGCATTTTCAGCAAAACAATGTCGCTATGAACCACATTTCTAAATATTTTAAAAATTTTACTTATCTGTAGCTCCACAGAGTGAGTGGGATATGTACAAGATCAAATTTTGATTACACTTGCAACAATGGGTTGGGATACATATTAATTGAGATAATGTAGAAGTCGGCTCTAAACCGTGTTCCCAAGAAGAGAGATTCCAAAAGAAGTCTTTTGAAGATGGCAACGTATTCCAAAAAGCAAACATATCTACAAATCGGTTAGCAAGAACTTCCACTTATTGTTTGCTATTTCGGTGTGTATGTTTTCTTCAATAAAAAGCATGATCCTATTAAAATGTTTCTAAAGTTCATGCTTATTGTGAACGTGTATTATGATTCTTGATCCAGAAAATTTATTGTTGTCAAATTTTTCAGAAACAGTAGTTAGCTAGGCTACCACAAATCTGAATAAACAATTAAATTATCGACGAGCGTTGAAGTCTAATAGCAAAAATAATGACAATAATATAATGAAAACTGTAATTTTAAAAATATATCTAATTACACTTTCAGTGAGGATGATTAATATAGGGTGTTCCACCACATGACGGGCCAAGCTTAACTTATAGGACCCCGTGGAGTCCCTGTAGGACCCCAAGCAACTACTGCATATACGAAGGCTATTTTTTTTAAAATCCGATTTGGTAGAAATTAAAAGTAAAACTGAATATGAAACATTTATTGTATAGAAAATGTAGGTGCATCTATCTGCTACATTTCTACGTAATCGCCATTTCGATGGAGGCACTTATTATACCGCAGCACATGTTTTTATATGTGCTTCTCAAAAGAAGGTTGCCTCCTGGTCACTTAGCCAATTGTTCACGTTGATTTTTAGCTTCTTTAAATTTTTATGAGAAGTATTTTAATTAAGGAAAATTTACATTAATGGAAATAAGTCAAAAATAATATTTAAAGGAATAAAATGTAAAAACCTGTATCTGGGGTCCTAAGACCCCATGTGCTAGTTTAAGTGTTTAAAGTGTGTAGCTGAGATCATTTTAAGTCAAAACTGTTTTATCAACGCATACCTAAAACTGATTGTAAATAGTAGGAAAAACTGTATATAGAAGAATTACAGCGACACTTTGAACAATTATTGCAGTAATTTGGTCTTCAAATTATAAAATTCAGTTAAATAAAAACTAATATTGCTTTTATCTGCTCTTTTTTTCACTTAAAAATTGCTGTAGCTCCATTACGATTGAGTTTAGAGCAGTGGCTCCCAAACTTTTTTGGGCCAAAGACCCCTTTCCCCAAAAATAGTTGATACCATAGACCCCCCACTGTAACTCGTTCTTTTTACTTGCTTATAGCACGTTTGACAATCACTGGTTTTCCATAATTTGTTAAGATCTGCTTTTTTTGGAGTCGATGCTATTTGTAAACGAGGGTAAATTAAATGACACTTTTCCAATCGCATTGAACAAAGCAAGTTCGCGGCGTGCAAAAAAGTTGTTTCAACATGCATTCGTCCTGTACATGTCCAAACTCGTGTACCAGCAGTGTGTTGAGACGAACCTAGCTAGTTACAATTTAATCTACTTAAAATTAATTTTGTGAAGTGTTAATTAGTACTTATATACTTTACCATTAAGTTAACATACGATAAGTTGATATTGAAAGATTTAAATAAAGGCCTGTTTGGGGGTCGATTTTCAAATGCCGTCGTCCCCCCATTTTTATGCACTGAATTTATCGACCCCTGAGAGATCGATATCGACCCCAAGGGGTCGATATCGACCACTTTGGGAGTCACTGGTTTAGAGTATATGTTCATCACACATTTTTTACTTAAAATGACCGCAGAAACACACCCTTAAGGCTAAAGGACCA